>BGPR01042516.1:0-13232 GCA_013235015.1 Araneus ventricosus | reverse complement strand
TATCATGATTATATTCTTGGCCAGAATTTTTAATTGAAATAAAGTGATTTTATTGATGAACATTGATGTTTCCTGACTGATTAAATTGACAGTTATGAATGGGAGTAAAAAATCAAAATGATCAGGCAGTGTGTAAAGAACAAAAGTGAAACTGCTCTCTCGTAATTTTTTATAGGTTGAGATATAAAGGAAGGATAAAATAAACTGAAAATTTATATTTATTTCAATAAGAAGGCAATATTGGCATAATTAATATTACAACAGCATTGTAAATAGATTTATAGTTACTGATTGTACATATAAATATTACTTTTTAATAAATTGAGGAAGGAATTTTCTAAAGGTGTATTATATCTGGGAATTCTGCACACCTTTCAACTGTTTTGTATATCAAGAAGTTTAATTGGGTCATTCTACAAAAGATGTACCATTTCAAACTAAAATATTTTCAGATTTCAAAACCTTAAATTTCCTTTTTTATTCATTTTTATATGAAACTCTTCTACTTACTAGAAGTTACCATGAGCAATGGCCCTACTAAATTTAAATTATTTTACTCATAAATAAAAACGTATATGACACACAAGAAAATTAATTACTACACTAAAATAAATTGTAAACATTTAACCAGCTCTTGCAGAGAATTAGAAAATGAAATTATTAATTATCTTAATGAATTAACTTGATTATCTCAATATAATAAAATATCGGTATTATGTATAGCTTAAATTTTAGTCATTCATTTTTTGAGTTTTAAATTTGTGTTTAATACATGTATAATATCAGTATAGTCTCGAATTGCTGGCTAAAAACAATGCATCTCACTTCCTTGACAATGAAATTGAAAAGGGTGTCACGGAGGTGAGGAATCTTCTATAAAAATAGGCTTAATGGATGCTTTTTCAGGGGAAAATTTTTTGGCATTGCAATCTACACATGCATATTAAAACAGATAAAATTGTATTTTTATATACCTGAATTTCAAGGTCACGGAGGTCAGATTTTTGAAAAACCAAACTTGTTTCTTAAGAACAAAATCTGTCTACTTGTCTCTAAACTAAAAGTTCATTTAATTTTTGTAGCTGTAATAAACAAGATGGGTGACATGCATCATGGGGAACAATGTGATAGCTATACTGCCATTTATGATTTTAAAATTTTCATTTTATGTTTGGGTAACGGAGGAGAGAATTTATTGGGTAACATCATTCATTGTTGCTCTAAAACAAACTAAATCGGAATATAAAAATTTAAAATGTGCTTAAGCATTTAATATTTGAGACACTTGTGGCAGGAATAATAAATATTTAAATATGTTTTATTAATTAAGTAAGTTATTGAACATTATTAACAGTCACACCAGGTGTGTGGCATATCACGGAAATGAGAATTCACATACTGTGAACGAAATAAATAATAAAGATCATCATAAAAATTTGGTGACTGTTTTAAATAGATATATTTTAACCACTATTGAAAAACATTGTTTAATCAATTATTGACTGAAGATTTGCTGTAAAATGATTGTGACGGAAAATGTACATTTTCTGAAGAATGACCCAATTACATTTATTATTTGAGGTAAAATAATTTTCATAGGTTATTTACTCGACTAATTTTTCAATTTAAAGACGCGTATTTTTAAAATGTTGAAATAAAAACTTTTAATGCTGTATTCTATAAATTAAGAGGATATAATTAACAGGAATGATATAAAATTTATACCTCTTCTTTTTATAGGCTGAAACATAAATAAAAGTAATTTATTTTTTATAAAAGGAATAATATTAGCATTTATAATACTAGAACAGTGCACAGATTCAGAGTTACTTATTATAATATATAAATATTAGTTAGTTATAAATTGTGAGAAGGTTTGAAAAAAGCCTGTTAGTTTCAGCACACCCTGCAATTTATTGTATTGTTTGTTAAAATTACTTGTATAGTTATACAATAATTGTAAATTAAATTTCTTAGCAGATGTTTACACACGTTATTTATCACTAATATTAAAAGCTTTGTTAAAATTTCTACTTTTAAATAGTAGCAAAAAAAACTATTAGAAGACATATTGCACATTGTAATATAATTAAGGAAATGTCTGTTTCAATGAACTTTTGAAATTTTCTCGTCTATTGATTAAATCACTTGTAACGCGTAATTATTAAAGTGAAAAAAAAAGTAAAGCATGAACCTCGGATAAAAATGCTTGAATTTACGTCGGTAATTAGTAGATTTGACCTCGCCCCATTATCGCCCTATAATCGGTAATCGTCGTAAATGCATCGACCAAAGCTCGTAAAACCGTTTGGGGCGATTTATTCCCGGCCATTGGCCAATGCAAAGCGGTGGTGCATGCCCACCTACCAGGCGACGTCGCGAAAGATGTCGCCCCAACGATGTGAACGTCGGCGGGCGATGTTTGGCCGTTGCTTGGCCGATGATGTTTTGCTGCCTGGGTATGGACCTCAGATAATTGCTTGACAGACAAAATCAATTGTATGGTTATATAATCATTAATGTAGTGACATTATTTTGTCACTTTCTTTCTTCGGCAACTTTTCATCAATTCTCCAATAAGAAGGGAGTTAAGCACCAGACAAAAAGTTAGTTTATCATCAATAAGAAAATTTTAGCAAAGTAAACGAATATGAAGAGAATTTGAAATTTGTGTGTGTGCCTAAATGCCAAGAGAAGATGCGTTATCAGAATTATCAAATTGTGAAAGTATTATTATAGAATTAAAATTTTTAAGCAATACTTGAGAACTTTTCTTATAAAATTTGTCATTCTTATCTCATATATCTTTTTAAACAGTGACTTTTTTCATATTAGCTGATCGAGAAGGAAAAACACGAATTTTTGAAACATTCCCAACCCAGTGGAAAGAAGGGGAAGTCTTTGGCGAAGCTGTTGCTGCAGCAATATTATTTATCAAAAGAAATGAGCGAAGAAGACATCAGAGATCAACTCATGACGTTTATGATTGCTGTAAGAAATTAATTTCTCTTCTCTATCTTCATAAATTATGAATTTTTCTTGGATGCCGGTGGCATAATGCTAGAATCCCGCATTTCAGACCTGATGCCGCCAAACTGCCGCGCACACGAGCCTAGTGCACATTAACTTTATCGATACGGGAACGTCCCAAACGTCTCTTCAAGCAAAAAAACTGTGGCCGTCCGAAACGTCCGAATAGCTCTGTGAATTTAAAACCCTTTTTCTTAAGTGTAAAGCTTTCACACCTGCAGCACGCTCTTTCTTTTTTAGAGTGGGTCGCCCAAATGGGTTAAGGAGAAAATGGGGGGAGTTCTTAAATTCGGACCGTGCCAGCTGTCATTGCGGTTTTTGAAGGGGAAAGTGAATTTCTCTTATCTTAGAAAGACGAACTCGGGCCTTCCCGTATTTTGAGGTCGCTCTGTTCCAATGGTCTCAGAAATCAGAGGGTTAAACTGTCTTGGTCAAACATTTTCCTTCTGATGTGGTATGAGAGTTGAAGAGGGTGGTCCTCATCGCCTGACTTCGATTCAAAAATAGGAAGTCCATGAGAAAATTGGCCTCTTGTAGCATCAAAGTGGAAGCTAGCGCGAGAAATGAAATTAAAGTTTTAAGTTAACTTTTTGGATTCAGTCGAATATTTCTAATCAATTCACTTAGAAAAACTTTAACATGATAGGACCTTTTTTTTATTTATTCTTCCTGATGCGTCTTTTAACTATATCCTCGGCGATTTTATGATTGATTTTATTTGTTACTAGCTGATATATCCAGCGTTGCTCGGGATAAAAATATTTCCAAATATATGTTCTTATAACACAGCAAAAAAAAAAAAAATCTACAAAAAATCTTTAAAAACAATCTGCAGAAAATCTGAATTTATTTGGAACATGTTTTCTTCAGATTTTCTGCAGAAGAAAATGTAGAATATCTGAAGAAAATTATGTTCCAAATAAATTCAGATTTATTTATTTAGGCAGATTTTTCTACATTCAAGGCTTAACTATTAATTTAATTAATTTAATTTGTGATTCAATTTACTTGTACGATGTCGATTCAGATTGTGACAAAATTTCAAACACATCCTGGCCTGGATTCGAACCCGCGTTAATATAGTTGGCAGGCAAGAAAGCTAACCACAAGCCCACGCCGGACTACACGAGATGGGAGTAAAATAATCTATTTGAGTTTAAGCTTCACCATAGCTCTTGTGGCACCATTTAGTGGTGTAAAAATCAACCATGGTCAGAATAAGTGTTTCGAAGTCGTAGATATGAGTAATGGATGAGATTAGTAATATTTTTTTATCAGCAATTTAGATTCTCTGTTTCAATAACATCGTTTTAAACTTTTATCTTTCTGGAATCTCCATTCAAAGGGCGGAATCTCCACTTTTCCCTTCTTTCTGGAGGAAAATAGCTAGTCAGTAAGACAGTTGGAAAACTAATTGGAAATTAAGTAAGTTATGGGGGAAAAGTTTAAAATGGTTAAAACCTCAAGTATTTATTTTAAAGATTAATTTAGAATTCATTTTTTCAGTGGCATATTTAAAAAATTTAGTGCCTAAGTCAATTTCCGTTTGGGAAATTTTTTGAAACTCCTGTCTTCTCTAAAATTAAGCAATAATGATAATTACATTCTAATCCTGTTTTAAATCCTTTGGAAAATAAATCTGCAATATTAGAGAATATGGTGCAAAATATGTATTTAGAGAAATGCAGATATTAAGAAATTGCAGTTAAATCTTCAAAAAATCAACAGATATTGGTCAAGTTTAATGATGTTGCGAAAATCTACTAAATAACTGCAAATTGAATTAAAGACAAAATGTAGATTTTTTGAAGTCTTAAAAATCTACAGAACCCCCCTTACCCCCCCTTACCCACGTACCCGTGACCAGACCGGTCACTGAACGGTTTGATGGGCAAGACACGGGAATTTTATTTAAGAAAAGGAAACCAAAATAAACAAAAAGAAGGAAATATATACACTATGAACAGCACAGGCATTTTCACTTTTACACTATTAGTTCGCAATAATCTTCTTTTCCTTAGATGTTGAAATACCTTTCTTCTATTTGAAGGGGGAATATACGGTGATTGAGCTACTTAGTTCAGCTCGCTGAGAAGTTGAAGGCTAGGGAGGCCAGAAAAGATCTCTGTTTTCGCTAATGAATTTGATAATCCCACGAATTTTCTGCCTGGAGACGAGGTTATTGGCGACCCTTTTCAGCCATTCTTGTTCGATATTTGGCGCTGGCTTCCTCATATGCAAAGACACTGTATAAATACACTCCATGGCATAGTGAAGTGCCGTGCCAATTCCACCACAACTGCAGAAATTAAAGAATCTACAGGATATTTAAAGAAAAAAATAAATAATTTTTTTTGCAGATTTTATACAGAAGAATTGAAGAAAAAATTCAGATTTTTTGCTGTCTTACAAAATGTGCAGAATATTTAGAGAAAAATATAATAAGAATTTTTTTTGCAGATTTTCTGCAGATTAAATTGAAGAAAAATTCAGATTTTTCTGTCTTCGAAAACTCTGCAGAAATTTCAAAAAAACTTCAAAAAAAATTTTTTCTGCATATTTTATTTAGCTGGGAATATTTCAATCGCAAAAAAACAGTTTTTCGCAGCAGTGTTTTCTTGGTTTTGGTTCGTCCACTCCCGTATTATCAGACTCCCTCGGCCAGCAGTTTAACCCTCTTTTCCTTTACTCTCCGCTTTTGAATCATCTGACACGTATCTAGCAGTCCATGATAATACTCTATTTTTTCTTACCCGTCATTTCTACGGCGGTAACAGAAGCTCCTTCACATCGTGGTTCTTATTACCATCATTCGAAGTATCATTCTTTCCTTTTTGGTGTCTGTGTGCCTGATCCGGATAGTAATCCCGGATACTTTATCTCTAAAATAAGACATTAGTTATGTTTTAACATATGTAGTTATCAAGATATAGAGGATCTCCCATACAACGTTTCTTGTGGCGTTTTGGCGTGTGAATCAAATTCCTTCCTGAGACCCCAATGGGAGGAACGTCGTCCTAAGTTAAAATTTAAAGTGTCGCACTCCGCAAGAAATTTTGTTCTCTGGAGAATTTCCTTCGCTCGCTGGGCACCGACCTTTATCAGGATGGTTTCTTGGAATTGATTTCCCGGTTCGATAAATGTATCAATGATGGTTGTGAATATGTGGAAAAACAGACAAAAGTTTGTATTTTGTAATGCCATTTTATGTGTCTGTTTATAATAAAACTTCCTAGTGAAAAAGCATGACGAAACTTGCTTTCAGAATGTCTCTCGTAGATCAACGACCACTTTCAACAGTTTAAAAAGTTGTTTAAACATTATTATTTATGATAACTGGAGGTAAATTTTCTCTTTATTCAACGATAAGGGTCAAGACTCAACAAAAGTTTCTCTTAGTTGGATCTTGTACATTTTGGGCCTTGATGCAGCCATACAAGCAAAGATCCATGAGGAATTGGACTTGGTATTTGGTGAGGATCATGAAAGACATGCTACTGCGGAAGATCTGAAGAATTTGAAGTACCTGGACTGTGTCATTAAGGTACTTTTTATATTTTGTAAAATGTAGAACGACTAGATCTTCTTTAAAATCCGTTACATTTATCATGGCTCTTTATACCTATCAAAATGAGTTTTTGTGCAAACGGAGCTCTTAAAATTCCTCGTTAATTTTTCCCACTCGTTTTATGAAATACATTCACAAATATGAAGATACGCAAAGTAATAGTTACAGAATAGATAAATCACAATTTTAAGCATGTAGCAAGGGTCTGTGGTAGCTTGTGATTTATCTATTCTGTAACCATTATACTACTCTGTATAAATATTGTATTAAAGAGATTTATAATTAAATTACATATTAATACGAAACACTAGTTTTATGATTTTATACCGACGTTCTGACGAAAAACCTACGGCGCGGACTTCGCCTTTCTTATGTTTTTAAGCATGCGTTTTGCTTATAATTTGCAGAGTTTTCACCCAAATAATATGAAAGTTACAGAATACGTGACGATATGGTAGCGTAGCAAAGTATTAAAATTTGACGGAAATTTTTTGGATGTTAGAAGGAGTGTGAGTATTTGTAGTATATATTGTTTAACTGAGCAGGTGCGACAAATTTAATAATTTTTATTTTATAAAATGGAAGTAAAGCAGTTAAACAATTTCCTATTGAATACCATTAAGATTTATAAAGATATCGGCAATGCAGAGTGCAGAATTTCTTCTGGTCTCTAAGTGAAATGAAGAGAGCCTATCCACAAATGAATATTTTTTTTAGCTTGACTCTTCGAATAGCAATCGTCGAACTGTAATTTTAAACTATTTATATTATTTATAAGTATGCATGGATATTCAGCAAATGTAACATTTATAAAATTGAATAAAACCATTCGAAGATTCGAGTCTGCAAAACAGTAATTTGTGAAAAACCCATAAGTTAGCTTCTCTTGAAGAGCAACAGAAGTTCAACTCACTGCAATGCCGATATCCTTCTAAGTCTTCATGGAAGTCAATTGGAATTTTTTATATAAGTAGCACTATATATCTGAAATCCAAATTATAAAAGAAAAATTATACTCTCTTTCGCACATATGCAGTGCACATATGCACATAATCCTATTTCCTCTAGTATCTAAAATATCTACTTCAAATTTTAATGCAATGATTCATTATTATCTTATAACATACTCCGTAAGTTTCGTAGTATTTGGTTGAAAACAATGCATGTTATAAGCAAAAAAGAGAATGCGAAAACATTTGTATTTTTTGGAGGAAAACCTTTATATCCTCTCGAATATACGCGCTATTTTTTTTTTGTCAACATGCATGTAAGTATTGAAACGGCAAACAAAACTGTTGTTGAAAGTTTCAAATCATTGTCAACTTCCTGTAATACGGGGTGAACCCAAATCAATTTCTTCTTCATCAATTTCTGGTCGGTATCCTAAATGCCATTGTGATGGAATCTTAACTGCAAGATGCGAGCTCACAACTATTCATTACATGGTTTAAATTCAAGGGTAGTTCGTTTAACCTTTCTGAGGAAATTAGAAGAATTTTTAAAATTCGAATCAATTTTCGGTTGCAATGAGTTTATTATAAAAATATTGTTTGTAATTTCCATGATAATAATATTTTCTAATACTTCTTAAACAGGAAACCTTAAGACTTTATCCACCAGTACCGATATTGGCAAGATACATCAACAATGATACAGAAATATGTGAGTGATGTTTTTTCCGTACTTTTGCAGCAAAGAAAATAAAGTATGATTATAAAAATGGATTAGAACCTCATCTTAAATCTAACAACTTTTTTTGTTTCTGCACAATAAAACAGCTCTGTATTTTCAGGTGGTTATCAGATACCTAAAGGCACAACTTGTCTTGTGTTTCCTCATGTGCTTCATAGAGACGAAAAGGTGTTTCCAAATCCTGAAGCATTTAAACCAGACCGATTTCTACCGGAAAATTCTATCACTCGTCATCCATATGCTTATATCCCATTTTCAGCTGGTCCAAGAAACTGCATTGGTAAGGACTATGAGCTGCCAACAAAGGGCCTTTTATTCATTAATTTTTTGTAGTTACAAATCTCAGTTACTTTTTCCTTAGAGCGACATGCCAAGTGAGTAAAATTTGTTTTCCTTCAAGAAACCACTGATTCAGATGCTGGAGCAGAAATCCAATAAAATTTCTCTTTCTCACATTTGAAACTAATTATGTTTGTTTCGAATCCCATAGTAAACAATTTTAAACTCCTGTCCTACTATACCTCGCAAGCCTAATGTTTACTATTAGAAGTTTCCTTCTTTCTAAATCTATATAGAATGGTAAATCGAAATAGATATTGCCGAAATTCCTATCCCAGGTAGCACAACATGTTGCACGATATTGTACAATGTTGTGTATTATATGATATTGTACAATATTATACAATATTGCGAATATCGTTCAATATTATACAATATCTTTATGCTTCTAGGGATCTGATGATCAAAATACAAGGTGTCTCATTTGAAAATCTGATGTGTCTTTTTTCATTACAGCTTTGATCAAAAGAGATAAAGAGAAACGTTCTTATGGCTTCTTTATGTACGGTCAGAATTAGGGATGGGAAAAACCTACCGTTTTTTTTTTTTTTTTTTTCGTTTCGGTTAAACGGTTTTTTTCGGTTATTTTTTTAAAATCCAAAAACCGGGTCGGAAGATATGCTCGATTTTAGGTTCGATTAGACTAAAACTGACCAAGTTATAAAGCTTTGAATTTCATCATCTTAGAACAATGACCGACAACCGCTTCCTCGATGCGTCTGTTGGTTGGCGGATTACTGAAAGAGTCTTTATGAACAGATAAATATTGGGAAATGGATTGATTTCCTGCAAAAACAACACTAATTAAAAAATTTGTCTGAAAACGGCGTCTGTTTTTTGTATCCAAAACATATTTATCTTTAGTCGGAAGTTCTGTGGCGTCCGAAAGATTAGTATCTACGTTGAATGATGTTGTTTCCGATGAGAGGTTTAGATTCACGGATCAACACATTGCTGAAAGAGTCTTTGTGAACAGATTGGATGATAAATATTCACCAATGAATTAATATCTTGTGAAAACAATGCTAATAAAATTTTTTGTCTATAATACTTATTTACTGCAATAATTACTAATTTATTATTACATATTGTATTAATCACATATTTATAATCACTACTTAAACCAATAATTAATTATTTAATTAATACTTACTTATTGTATATTATTATTAATAATAAATTCTGTCCATGAACGTTGCTTTAAAAAAATATTGTTAAACCCCATGTTCTATTGGAGAAATAGAAACTTGTTTCTATATGCCTGACCTACTCTTAGTGTCTCTAAACGAACTTTAGAGCTACTATGCGCGTTTAGATTAGCTTTATAATAATCGTTTGCATTTATTGTAGGGCATAAATTGGTACTTATGGAACTGCTGACCGTGACATCTACCATATTAAGACGGTACACTGTCGAATCATTAGATCACAGGGATAAAGTGCTTCCTACCCTAACTGTCACCCTCGCCTCATCTATACCTCTAAGAATCAGAATCCGACCGCGTCGCACAAAGGACAAATAACCATACCAGGATGAAGTGGTATACACTGATGAGTCATTGGTTCACAGGGATGAAGTGTCTTCTGACCTGACTGTCGTTTTCACCTCATCTATGCTTCTAAGGATCAGAATACGACCACGTTAGTCAAAGGAAACATCATACTGTAAGGACGGTACATGCTGTCGATTCTTTGGATCGCAAGTGTTGGAAAAACTACAATGAATTGAAGCTAATTTAAAACTTTGTGCATATAATTGCGCAACGTTTTTTATACTAACATGTCATAGTGAGAATGACCTATCTTAGCGCTATACATATATTTATATACATTGTGCCCACTTAGATCAAGGCCAACCCCTCTTAACTTAGATCGACGACAGCTTTAGTCATGAAAGTATTGTCTAGGTATAGTAAAACGTCTATTTGCTATGCAATGAGACAACTTACAACGCCACCTGGTGGCAAACTTCGGAGATAATGTTCCTATCTCGAAAATGGTACAAAAAGAGAGAAAATGTCAATTACAAAGTTATAGTGCGTTATTACTAGACACTACTTTCATGACTAAAGCTGCCGTCGTTCGGAAGTTAGGGGGGTGTCCCTTATTTGAGTGTGCACCCTGTATATATATTGTACATTTATAAATACTACTGCTCTTTCCTAGAATATAATCTCTTTTCTGATAAACACATTTGTTCATCGTATCCTATATCGCCAATTGAGATGTGAAAATTGTTCTTCATCAACGTGAGTGAAATTCCAATGCATAAGCCGTATATGATTTAACGCTGTATGTTTATTTTATGCCTAGAACTACTTTATGAAGTGGAAAAATTAGGCTAAATTGCGGGGTAATGGACTTTCTTTGTCCTTATTGGAACTGCAGATCAATACAATCTTTACCATTGATAGAAATTTAAAAAAAGGCATTTTCTCAGTCTATTTTTTTCTTCTCTTTAACCGGTTTTTCCTTGTCTATATCAACTTATTTTTTATCGTTTCACTTAAATATTCACTTAAAAGAAATACTTACGGCTTAGTATGTATTATTTAATTTTACTTCAAAAGTTTTTCTTCAATTCTGAAGTTGTCAATTAGTTGAGAGAAAATTCAGTTGCTTTCTATGTTAGGGAAAGCTTAAAGTATTTTGAAACTTTTTAAGCTGCCTTCCGGCAATATTTAGGCATGGTGCTAAAGATATACATGGGAATATTTCCCAAAATATTTTCTTTTCATTCTTCTACGTTGAATAGACATAAATTTCTGTTCATTTAATACTGCTTAAATGCGGATGATTGAATATCTTAAATCGAATGCAATAACTTTCGTTCAGCTAAGCTCAGCAGATAAGTTTTTACACCCCAGACCTAAACTGAATCATACGACTATGAGGTGAAGTTTCAGTGAAAACCAGAAATTTTTATGAATTAATTGCTTAACAGAAATCAAATAGACATATTTGACTACTGAGCATTCTTCTTACATTGTATTTTGGACTAATTGCTGTCTGAACTCTAGTTTGTATTGAAAAGTGTGATTTGTGCAATTCTTGTTCATATTTTAATAAATAAAAATTGCTCTTGTTGAATTTCTTTGTTCATACTTTCAAACGGCCTAAAGCTGGACATTCACTATCACTCCACTCCACTCAACTGGCGTGGTGGCACTCCAAACCACTCCATTTTTCAGCACGTCTATTTTAGTGGGCCATTCACCGGCCACTCAACGCAAACTATAAACCCATCACTTACGGGCACTCAGATCCCCTCTGCTTTCAAAACGAACCTCTCGCGGTGGTTTTGTGGTTTTCGCTTTCTCGAGAGAGCCTCACTCCCCGTCCCTCACGGTCGCATTTAATCTCTTACGGCCCAACACTCCAAATGGATTGAAGGTGGATGTTGAAACTTTCGAGCACAGCATGCCAATTCTCGTTCGGTTTCCGCACTATCTTCCGGTTTTGGCTCAGTCTGACCGAATGTGATTGGCGTGGTGTGATTGTGAGTATCCAGCTTAAAGCTGGGCATTCACGAGTGCTCCAATCTATTCCATTTTTACCAACAACTGATTGGTATTCCTCTCACTTCAGTCGATAGATTTAGGCCAGTCATTCACGGATGTTCCAAACCGCACTACTATGTGACCTACGAGATACACCGCTTCCATTCCCCTACTCCTCCTCCGCCAGACTTATGCGCCGAAGCCAAATATTCTAAGATTTTTCAAATCAGGTTGATTATCCAATGGATGTATTGTGCATTCTATTATTTACGTAGGTTGCAGTAAAAATTACATAGCCCAAAATTTCTTAGGCAGATTAGATTCAAATATCATTGCCCGCCCTTATTCCAAGAGTTCTTGATACACCATTGAGGCATGGAATATACGGAGGTGATGGATCTATCTTTACACCAGCTTCATTTTCAAAGTTTAGAAATTCACCATCAACATATTCCTTTCCATATTCACATCTAATTTTCTTAACTGAAGTATTTAACTGAAAAAGGTTTTAAGTTCAGTAGCTGCATCATTTCTTCTTTTAAGTAATCGTATTTCAACGCGAATATTCATCTGTAAGAGTAATAACATATTGATCACCTGAAAAAGTCTTAGGCACTATCGGTCCACAAATATCCGTGTGAATCATTAGCATGGGTACAGTTTCTCCTTAGTACCTTTTGCAACAGATCTTGCATACTGTTTTGCATATGTGCAAACTTCAAAAAAAGATGAGACAGTAGGTAATCCTAGCTGTTTCAGGGATTGGTTGCACGAGTGACCACGCCTTCTGTGCACAGATCGTCAATATCCGTCTTGAGAGAAATATCACAATGAGGCAGAAAATCACTTATATATATTCCATAATTATTTCGGTTAACGAATAATAAACACTTCTTTTCTTCTTCAAAGAAACACTTCTTCAATCTTGAAGATAACACAAAACCCAGCAGTCTCTATCTTTTTCACTGATAGAAACTGCTCATTTAAATTTGGAACATAAAGCACATCTTTTAAATTCAAATGATCGTCATTCGAAATTTCACCATGAATAATACTGATTCCTTCTATTTCAAGAACAGCAGATTTAGAGGCATACTTTATGA
>BGPR01042515.1:0-13232 GCA_013235015.1 Araneus ventricosus | reverse complement strand
ATTATTACTTAAAAAGAACAATAAGTATTTTACACTAAGTATAGCATTAATATAGTTCTACTTACTGTAAAATTTAAAAAATAGACCAATTAAAACTTGAGTAATGCGAGTGCTCAAAACATAAATCCGCCATTAACAATCTGAGAGTGTTTCTAAGTTCCTTTAATCATAATTTTATTCCCTAATTCTTTAAGAACATTGAACTCATAGAAACCCATGTAAAAGTGGGATCTATTTACAGGTAGGGAATGAAGTCTAATCTCCGGGGCGTATATGCCCATTAGGGCCGAAAGGGTTAAAGCAATTCAGAAGCATTCAATTTTATTTTCCACACATACAATATCTATCAAAGTATTTATTACAAATAAGCAATTAAATTCGGTTTGGTTAAAAGGAAAACTCTATTTCTTACGGAAGCTTAGAGGAAAGTTAATATTTAAATTGATTAACCAAAGTTTGGTCTTCTCTGGACTAATTTTTCCAAAGGTTTCGTCTCATTTTACCAATATGATCTTACAGTTCTGCAGGACCCGAATGCTGTCGGGTGCAAAACAAATAGTAGATCATGCGTTTGAAAAGCGTTTGTATGCAATACAAAATTTGCAAATGTATTGTAATAAACCTTCGAGAGTGGGAGAATGATTTCCCCGCCAAATGTTAAATAAACGGGGACAGTAAGAGCTAAAAAAGGATTAAACATGTATTTACTGTCAGCTTATCTATATTCTTTCATATATGTACAAAATTCTCAAATAAGATGAATGCTTAATGGTCTTAATTTAAAAGTGTGTAATGTGAGTTAGAAGCCTAAACGGTGCTACGGTGAATATGGAAGAAACCTAAAGATTTCCTGGTAAAGTAGCTCAGGAGCATTACATTTTATTTTCCACGCATACTATTTCTATCAAAGTATTTATCACGAATAAATCATTAAATTTTATCTGGTTAAAAGAAAAACTCCTTTTCTTACAGAATCATAGAGAAAAGTTAATGTTTCAATTGATTATCCGAAGTTTGGTCTTATTTGGACTAATTTTTCAAAAAGTTTGGCATTATTTTGCAAATATAATCAAACTCTTGCAGCTTTGCAGGATTTGAATACAGATGGATGCTAAGCAAAAGAGTCGATCGTATCTTCGAAACATTTTGTACGTACCCCAGTAGCACAAAGATATTGTGCAATATTGTACGATATTGAACAATATTCGGAATATTGTATAATATTGAACAATATCATATAATGTTATATAATATCGAACAATATCATTTAATATTATATAATATCGAACAATATCATATAATATTGTACGATATTGAACACTATTCGTATTCGTCAATATTCGTATATAATATTGAACAATATCATATAATATTGTACAATATACTGTAACATGCTGTGCTACCTGGGTAATTTGATCCGGCTGAACTTTTTCAAATAAAAATAAAGTTATGTTTATAAAGAGGGTTTTGAAGAAGGGAGAGGATGCCTTACCCTCCGCATGAGATCAGGCCTCTGCGCAACAGCTGCACACGACGAGAGAAACCAGCAGTCGGCAAGAACTCCTTGCACGATGTCATGGCGGCTGATGGTGTCGATCAGAAGCTTCGGTTCCGGAATCATCTCCTGCGACGAGAAAGAATCAATTCCCGCGAGTAACTCACAAAATTTGTAAATATTGTCTCTCAGAGTGGGAGAATGATTTTTCCCGCCAAATGGTAGGAAAACGGGGACTGCAAGAGTTAAGAGAGGATTAGATGAGTAGAAAACAGTCAAATGGAATCGTCGGCTGCGATTTATTTTTACTTCATTTTTTTGGATAACAGTGTTGTATGATTTGGAATAAAAGTAACTTTTGTTATACTTATTTTGGATTATACCACTGAACAATGTCTTGCATATAAATATTTCTTTGTTTGCCTACAGTAAAAATAAATCAAGTATGTGAAAAGTGTTGATACCCGGATGCATCCAATGCTCACGTGACTCCAAGTACGTATAGCGGGCGGCTGCGAGTCAAACCTCTAGCCAGATCACGAAGTTCCGTTGCTGAACTGTGATGTGTCCTTATTACTGTTTTGATGTTTTTGTCTTGCGTCTATGTTAATAAATGTGTGTTTGATGATCCTTGGTCTTATTTCTTCCACCTCCGCCTCTGCCCCACTCATTTAACCTAACAAAAATATCTCCAGTAGTTTATTTTTCTTTCAGTACAAGCATTACCACTCGCTCTCTTTCGAGAACCAGAGATTAAAGTAGAGAGATAACCAAAGTTATTTGAATATAAAACTATCTAAAGAGATTTATATAGAAAATGCAAATTCTAAACTGAAATAAAAATTATATGTTTCTCCTACAAGAATAAATATAATACACGGAAAACTAGAATATAACAAGTTCTGCTGTAAAAAAAGGATTGCGATTAACAGCAGTGTTTATTTTACCTAATTAAATGTAATTATTAATAAAATTGTTTAATTAATAATTACAACTGATTTTAATTAATTGTAAATTATTGAAATTTGAATGCCTACGGAGAATAAATTTAGAGTAACCAGTGGAGGTAACTTACGTGCGGCCTCATCCACGTAACTTTTCCTTCTACCAGGCGGTGGCTGTAGTAGAGGGAGGATTCCAGAGGTGGGAAGTTGGCATCCATGAACAACTGGCCAACACGCAGAAGAGCCAAGGATCGAAGGACATTCGCATCATCCTGGAAAATACGCCTTTTCATTATCCAGCTCTATTAACACGTTCAGTGCCAAGCCGTTTTTGCTCGACTTTTCGTTCAGGATATTTGATGTTTTGACTAATTCGATCATAACACCACAGCATACCCCCGAACTCGGAGCCAAGACGGCTCCCTGTCGGTTGGTTGGGTATGCGTGAAACTTTATTCAAAAAGCCAGAGCAAAAAAAATACAACTTCTATATAAAGATACAAAAAACAGGACATTTAGAACAAAAGAATATAATATTTTTTAAGTTCAGTCTTTCAGGTCGTTGTGTTGTTGAATTTGAGAGAGTCGTGCCCTATGTATGGTAGAAGAGAGAATATGAGTACATAGGGTTAATTGGGTCTGTGGCTAGTTTTTGTCGCCATCTTTTGGAAATAAGAGTGTTTCGTTTTCTCGATGAAGTGGATCAGTTTTCTGATTTTCGCCCTAGAATTGTTGTTGTTCATAACTCTTTCCCACCAAAGTGGTTCTAATTAGATCAGAGATTCCCAACCTGTGGTACGCGTACCCCTGGAGGTACGTGAAGGACCATTTGGCGGTACGCGCAATCAAAGTTGTTAATGCCGAAAACAAGAAAACATAAGGGATTAAAAAAGTGAATTTTGTTTCTCTAAGTGAAAACTTGCTATTTAATAACTATACCACTTGAATAGTTAATTATAAAGAAGTGCAATTTTTTAGTTATCCTTATAAGTTAAAACGAAATAATTACAATTCTGGTGTCATTTGCTTTGACATTGAAATCATACTATTGTAAAAATGAAATGAAATGTAAAACCGAAAATAAGTTCTCCAAATGTTATTAATTCGAGTAACTTCACTTTTAAGCTATTCTTTATTGATAAAAACTTCTTCGCATAGACGGGTGATTGAGGGGGGTAGGTTGGATATGATAGTAAGGGGTACGCGAGAGAAAAAGGTAGGGAACCCATGAATTAGAGGTTAGATTTTGAAGAATGATATATTATCACACAATATTTCTATATATTGTCAACCCATAAGCAATAAGCTTGTTTAGCTTAGTTATCACATAGTGTACCACTCACACACGTAGCGCTGCTATAAGTTTTAACTTTTCGATTAGTGTGTGCCACTTGTACCATCGATGGTACACGTGGCCTGAATGAAAAGTTTATCGAGTATCAT
The DNA here is from genome assembly GCA_013235015.1 of Araneus ventricosus. Taxonomy (NCBI): domain Eukaryota; kingdom Metazoa; phylum Arthropoda; class Arachnida; order Araneae; family Araneidae; genus Araneus; species Araneus ventricosus. The sequence continues at coordinate 9,350 of BGPR01042515.1, read as the reverse complement.
CTATGTCACACGTAGCAAGGAACTCGTTACATATCACTAAGAACGATGTAGCGCCAACGCTGCGAATGGAGTGGTACTACAGAACTTACGCCCTAGATACTCCACTACATGAATTCCTTAGTGATGTCGGTGTGATGGGTTTGAAATAACACCAATCACCCAACTTGAAATAATATATCCATTTATTATACTATTACGAACAATGATGATGAGGAGGAAATTATAGATGATAACGAACTGATGTTCAACAAAAATAATCTTTAGTTTACGGAGAGTATGCACTGTTAAAAGATCACATCGTACCACTGCGTACAGAGATAATGCTTGTGCTTGACCACCTACGTGCAGTCAGTTGATGGACTTTGAAGTCTCTCCTTCGCGGGAGCTAAAGAACTCTCCTACTCGAGGGCTTGCCTATCTCACTCTCTCTCTCTCTCTCTGACCTCTTGCCCTCAGTGACATCGAGTAACATTACAGCATGAGCGTCGCTGCGCCATCTGGTGGTGGCAGGAACAAATCCCACAGTGATATATTCATATTATTTTCTGTTTGAAATTTTGATGTGTTAGAATGCATTAAAACTGGACATCAATTCGGAAAGATAATCTTAAAGGAATTAACCCCCGGCCTGCCTTACCATACGGGGTCTCTGAATGACAGCTCCTGCAATAGCTCGAGTACTGAGGCTGGAGTTCTAAGAGTCATCACCGACCACTGCCCGTCCCCTCCCGAAGGAAGTACGTACTATCACTGGTGGGAGGTAACTCGACCCCCACTATTGCTATACCCCCAGGGGAAAAATGAAATAGAATAATTCGGAAAGATAAAATAGACACGCAGAGGTAATATACTGTCCGTTTCAGAAAGTCGAAACTATCACTTTTGGTCGATTTAACTCCGCAGAGTGGTGATGCAAAGGTGGGTAGGAAGAGAGAATTTGTGTTTTGTTAATCTCGTTTTCCTTTTAGTTATTCTTTTCCAAAGTTGATATTCGTTTCGAGTTGCACAGTTGTGTCATACAATTGAAATGAAAGATCGATCAATCCTTTACTTCAAAACTGGTAACATTAAACGATTTAGTGATCACATTAAACGAATATTTTTGTGCACATTTGAATCCGTCGGTTCGAGATCAGAGATTTGTGATAATATAAAGCGAATGACAACATAAACCGCGATCACATTAAGCAGAAAACGAATTCCTTGGAAGGATTTGGGAGAATCATTGTTATAAAGTAACAGAATTTTTACATTTATTATTATTATTATTTTTTTACTTTTATCCAAGTGGTGCAAGACATAAAATAATGTAACGAATATTTTATCGAAAGAAAATCTGGGTTTCTATGATTACATAGTAATACTTGCACCTTACAATGTAACTTGTCAGTACATTTTAGTGCAGTATCTTAATACAAGGATGTGTTTAGCTTAATTAAATTGACGAGATGGTGGAACTGCTGAAAATAATGCTATAATAATTGCTGCTACATATAATTTGCAAAAAATGAACTTAAAGTTTGTTGAAAGAATTTGAACAACAAAAAATGTGAAATGCATGCTGTTTGTGGAAATTAGTTTGATATATATGTAGATCAATATAGATCAAAAACTAAGCACGTACAAACAGTAACAAAACAAAAATTAAGGGCATATTAATACTACTTTAAAATTATAGATATATTCCAAAAATTAATAAAGAAACTAAACGTGTATTCTAGTAAATTCAGTTTTAACCTGAAGCACCCAAAGAATAATTTCATTTCCAAACATAAAAATTCATAGTATTTTATATATATATATTCTAGAATCGTAAATAATTCTAATAATAAATCTATAAAATAATTTATTAATTAAGTATGTAAGAGATTGAATTTGCTGCTGTAAACGAATAACCGAAAAGAAAATAACCCGTTAAAGAACTCTTTCTATGCAAACACAGAAGAATTTCCGTAGTCATTATCTTAATTAAAGGGCATTTAATTGGTAAATTCGAGAATAGAGGTATTATTTAATACACCAGTTTTATTGAGTTTGTGGAGTGTCCATATCTGCATAAAATTTTTTTTAATTAATAAAAGGAATCGAGATTTTCAATATCAGACACATAATAAAACGACTCAAAGTGAAAACAACGAACTTTATTGAACAATTGAGACAAATAACAAATTTTAATTGGGATCTCAAAAATTTGTAAATTAGCTTTAGGATAAATAATATAAAAGGAGAAGAGATTGGATCAAGCAAATTGTACACATATTACTAAAATTCCTTTTGAAGCTTTACATTATTTGTAAAATGAGTTTGATTTTTTACTTTTTTAAAGCTTGCATATACCCTACATAAGGAATATTGTCCTTTCTTTTTTCCTATATTAATGAAATCGGCATAGGTTTGTAGAGGTTTAAAAATGAAGGTATATGGTATATTCTCCTGGTAGACTTCGAGCCAAACTTATTTTTGCAATTATAAGATCTGCTGTTGCTATTCTGGCAGAAAGAATCATTTTTTTTACCACTGAACTAATAAAATCTGCTGCTAGTTGACCGACTTGATAAATGAAGAAAAGTGAAGACACTTATTTGTATTATGAGTTTTTAAAGCTTTTTTAAAGTTTGTATATGCTATTCTTAAAGAAGATTGTTCTTTCTTTTTTTTCTCTATTACTGAAATCTTTAAATACATCTAAGAGGTTTGAAGAAAGGTTGCCGGTAGATTTTTCAGGTCATTCAGAGCCAAACTTGTATGAAGATTTGATTATCTTTGCATTTAGAAAATCTGCAGTTGGTATTCTTGTAAAAAGATAAACTTTCTAAAAATTTCTAAGCGCTGAATTCCGTTGCCACTTCGCCGAATTGCTACAAAGTACTTTACAAACCAAAATTACTTATACAAGAGAGTTTTAAGTTTGTTCAATACAATCTAGAACACCCAAAGAAGAGGTGATTGCAGTATCCAGGAAAATTGCGTGCAAATATTATAGAGCATGAATTAGAAAATATTACAGAACACACATTTCTTTAAATATGACGGCAGCTTAGATTAGAATAAACTGTGAGATGGAACAATCTTAAAAATCATTCGATAACGATGTTTGCAATAACTATGCAAAACAATTGCAAATTGCTTATGTGTTGAATAATTAAGGTAACCAACCATTAATTGTGAGTAAATTTTGAAATTAATTTATTATTTCCTTATTGCGCCAAACGAAGAGAACACAATCGAGTGACTTGAAGCATGTCCATAAATGCTTCATTGCATTCGAATTTAATTTAAATTCGATTTCATCAAGAAAACACAAAGCAGATCACGCCAAATTGGGTAACCCAAGAGAGTCATAATAATAATTTTAAAACTAAAATCCTGTCAATAGTCAGAAAATAGATTTGCATTACAGAAGAAAATGTTAAAGATCATTTTGCATCCTTCCAATCTAAAAATAAAAGATATTTTGAGATATAAAATATATTTATATACTTATTATTTTATATATATATAATAATCTCACTTAATTTTATTCCAAATTCCAATATTATATATTTTAAAATATTAATGTATTCCAAAATCACTTTTCTTCAACTCCAGTTTCGTTCCATTTCCCGCTTTGGAGGTATATTAAATCTCTCATTTTGGCATGTTTATTGCTAAAAGAATATTTAATCGCTTTCACGTGCCGACAGAAAATCATGACGGCGTCTCTTTGGCACCAGACTTTTTCCCTGAAACGCTTACGTAACTTATTAAAAATACCCAATATTCCCTTCACTTTGATCTCGTGTCAATATGTTATTCCCTTATCCCAGAGAATACAGGGATTTTGCTGTTGACTTTAGCTTGTAACCTAAACGGAGATGCACGTATATTCACCACTCTCCTATTGATAATAAAATAAGAGGTAGTTATTTGCTCGACCTGTTTATTTTCAACGACTACAACCACGAATACGTTATATATATATACCTGGCTAAAGCTTGTCCACAGCCAAGCTGCTATTTTAATTGTTGAAAACTCCATTTACTTGGACTGCCTATTTCAATACTTTTAATAACAACAGAGTTTTTTTACTTGTTGACACATAAATGCTTAAACTTGATTTTTTTGTTCATGGTATCTTTAATATTTTCAATTTTTTAGATTTTATTTAAAATTGATGTATTGTTCAAATAATGACTTTTTAGTATAGGATTTGATTCTTGATATGTTTTGTTTACTTTATTTCTGGACGATTATATACAAGTTATATATATTAATAAAAGAAAACATAGAAAGAAAACATGAAAAATACGTTGTAAAAGAAAAACCAAAATAATAATAAAAAGGAACAAAAACGCCAACGTCCGGGACGCGTCATCAGCAAGGGAAATCCCAAACGGGCGCAAGCAAAAAATTCGGTGTTTTCTGAACACAAAACTCTAGCAATAATGCCAAAAAAGAGTTTGTTTCCCCCGGAACACCGAAACAAAAACCAAAGTTTGAAAAAAAGCAAAAAACCCAAGTCCAATTGAGAAAGAAATAAAAATATAATAAAAGCCCAAGTCCATTAGAAACAAAACATATTAAATCTAACCCCAAAACCAACAAAACAAAACAAAAACGAGAAAAAAAGTGTCAACACTCACCTAAAAAGACGAAGAAAAGGTGTCATAACTCACCCAAAATCCACAATTGAAGAGACAATGCAGAACCACGCGGCACGAACTACCGTTTAAAAGTGCTGACGTGACCACGATTGAAGTGGTTAACAGTTAACTTTTAGCGTCACAGTTTTGGAAAATGTTTTACTAGGAGTGAGGAGTGAAGAGTCTTAGAAACCTTTTGTTGTCAGTGAGGTCCTAGGAGCTTTTTTCCGAGTATCAGTAGATAAGTAGACAAAAAAACCAAAATGAGACTAACCGTAAAATAGATCAGAGGTAAATAGAATAAAGGCAAAAATAGGAAGATTTTTTTTTTACAGGACGCTGTGGAATAGAGGTAAAAAGAGAGAAATGGGAATTTTATTGGAATTAAGACTGTATTTGAAAAGTTCGATTTGTTTTTTCTTTGATTCTGAATTGTTACAAATATTTTTAATCCTTAGTAATTGGTGTAATCTTGTGTTTTTAAAGATCTTAATAGAGATATTATAATTCCAAAAATTGAAACTATTAACATTAAATTTAAATTCATTTCTTTTGTCGTAGATGCTTAAATTTAATTCGTTTTGACAATCAATATCAAGATCAAGAAAAATAGCTTTAATATTATTATCGTTAGTTTTTGTTAATTTTAATTCTTCAGGATAAATTTTCCCACTAACTGTAGAGAAATTTTTAAAATTAAAAATCAGGATGTCATCTATATATCTAAAAGCTGAATTTAAACTTACAACTGTATCTTTTTCGTAAAAGTGAAGAAATAGATTTGCAATTAAAGAAGAAAAACAAGAGCCCTGTGGAATTCCTTTAATCTGTAAGAAAATATTTTCGCCATTCGAGATAAAATTGTTGAAGATGCATACATTAATAATGTTTAACCAATACGCTTCTGTGCAATTTAGCAAGTTTTTCAAGTCATAGTAATAATGCATTAAAATTTCTTTTAATTTATTAAGTGGGATGCTAGTGAACAGGTCCTGAAAGTCATATGTCTCAATATATGTAATTACATTGTTTTTTGCGAAATCAATCACTTTAGTATTATTTTTAATAATCCATGTAAAATTTTCTTTTTCTATAAAACTTAGAATAATATTAAGGTACTTAGAGAATGATTCTCCGGCTTTTTTCATGTACGTATTTGTTCCGCAAGTGATAAATCTGAACTTGATAGGTTCTTTGTGGAATTTTGGATAGATTGTAATATATGGAAAGTTTTAACTTTAAGTATAACTTTTTCTTCTTTTGAATTGCATTTGTTTCTGGTTTTGTTTATTTTTGTATATGTTTGTATATATATATATATATGAATGAAATGAGGTAAAGGATTTTAGGAAGTAGGAAGGGGTCTACTGTGTCAATGGTAGGTGTGTAGGCCATGTTCCCATGTTGCCTAAGCGATCCTCTGCTTTTCTAATTTTCCTTTGTTTCTTCACGAATTAAAAACACAGACCACTTCATTTGATAAAATTCTGTTTATGGTCTTTAATTTGGTTTTATGTAATTGCATTTTTATCTGTTACTTTTGAGTGTCGTCGTTGTATGTTTTGCTTTTTACTTGTTTCTTTTTGAATGAATGAATGAAATGAGGTAAAGGATTTAAATGATCATTAGCATGTTCTTCTGCAAAACAAATAAATTTTATGAAAATTGAGTAGTATTTGTTGTTAAAATTAATATTGTGATTAATGGATTGCTAAATTTGGACATAACTGCTTTCTGTTTTGTTTAAAAATTGAATTTAATTAGGTCAATGCAATGCAGCATATAATAAAAGGCTTCAAGTTATTCGTTCGTGAACTATTCATTCGACCCAAAAATGAATGTTGATTTCAAAATTTTATCGCAGTTGATGTTGGTTAGATTAATTGCTACAATAGAAACAAGGTGACAATGGTTTAGACATTTATTGCAGTTTTAACGGATCTTGTAATCACATTATCTTTGTGTATTCTAGGCTATATCTGTTGAAAGTTTGTGAGAGGTTTTATAAGGCACAAATCGAACCGCGATCCTCCAGTCTTCCAAGTAAGTTCAGGTATGAGCCACTTTTTATTTCAGATGTTCTTCTAAAGTAGAGAGAGGATATTTCTTTTTTTAAATACGCTGTCTCTGTTCTTTAGGAAAGATTTGCTTTTATTTTTTGGGGCCAAATTCTTCTAAAGCAATTGAAGTTCTTGAATAACAGTATTGCCAGTATTTCCTTGTCCTTTAATTCAGTTCAGGTTTTAACCAAATGTTATACATATTTCTTATTAAACTAAATTATAGACCGCTTTGTACCTCTCATAGCTACTCATCTGAAATTAAGAGAGAGTTCTCTTTCTATATTGCCAAAATATATAAATGTAGCTAGAAATTCTTTTAAAAGAATTATTTCCCCATGCAAAGTTTTTAAAAGTATATTTGCAACTAAAGAGAAGTAAACCCGGTTTCCTTAAGTTCAGTTATTCTAATAAAAATATTATCCTGATGGTTGCGTATCAATCCTGATAGTTTTCCCAACTGTACAAATATTTCCAGGTGTATTTTTTTCTTTCAAAAGAATCATTTCTTGATCCTGCTCTCCAAAATATCGAAATTCAGCTACAGACTTCTCAAAAAAGACATTTCCAGATGCATTTTAATCTTTCAAGAGTGTTTTGCAATCAATCATTTTTTTGCATCACAACTTGTAGATTTGAAATTAAGCCAAACAAATTTTTCTGAAAATAATTTTATAACAGCGTGAGTGCTTCTTACTTTTTCTGTCAATGATTAGCAAAATTTGGAAAACATTTAAATAAAGTATTCCCAGATAAGCCCTTTTATTTCCAGGCAATACAGTAACCAGTTGTTTTTAGATTATTTCATGATAAAGTGAATTCTTTAAAATTATGTTTATGAATAAGTTTGCTGTTGATGTTTTATCAGAACGATCGTCACATTCAGCAAGTCAACTGAAATCTCGTAAAAATCATTTAGAAATGCATGGAAATCAAAATCATTCAAAGAAAGCAAAAAACTAAGAAAGATACTCTGAGAGAATCGAATTAAACAAATAAGGAATCCATTCTAGTCCACTTTGTCAAGGGCTAAGGACTAAATTCGAAATGGATTCAAAATATTTGGGAAATGTTTCTGTAAGAAGCTTGCATTACACAAAAAATAGCTTCTAATAGCCTGAAACTTCCCAACAAAAGACTAAGGCGACCAGTACCATCTAATAAGCATTACTTTAAAAGAAAAAGGAAAACCGAACACAAACATAAAAACGCTATAAGACTAAAATAAAAATATTAGCCGTCGGGCTGAATAACAACCTTCATAAAAATAAACTTATCCCACGCTTAGAAGAGAGATAAAATGTCCTCACTTTCATTACCAATCAACGCGAACTTCCCGCCTAAATAAGCAATTCCCCCTTTTTTTTGTAAAGAAAGACTAGAACCATGGCGCCATCTGTATTCGAAAAAGAAAAGCAAAACAGGAGGAAAAAGAGGAAGGGTAGGGAATCAAATCATTTAGACAAATTAATAAAAAATGCATTAATTTTAGAAATGCATCTTGCTGTTATTTTTTCTTTTGGATCACAACGGTACTTTAGATTTTTTTCCCTAATATTTTCCAGGTAAGTATTTTTCCTTACACTGCTTGAAAATTCTTGGATTGTATAGATCTTGAAAAGCAAAGGATTCCTCGCATTCCGATAAGAGCGTGTAAAAATTAAATGTCAAGTCAAATAAATAGAAATCATTTAAATGTTAAATTTTTCTTCCTGTCCTCTTATTTTCTTATAACTTTGCTTCCCTTTATTATTTCGGTACTGCTGTGGAGATATTGTAGACATCAATATGTATTTTTTCAATAGTAATTTATCTTCAATACTGATATTCTTTAATTTGTATTCTAACTAATTCAGGTAGATAACAAATCCTTTGTGGGTTCCTTATGGTTGATAAGTTTCAAAGTTTCGAATTTTTGGCTATTTTAATTTACTTCTATTCAGGTTTTAAATAATTTTAATCACCCTGATATAAAATATTTGTAACTATATAAGTTAATTTTTCTTTCAGAAAACTTTTCAGTATATTTTTTCTTTCAGAGACTTTTTAAAAATGCGTTTCATTTAATGGAAGGAAGTTTATAGCAGAGGTATTTAGGGAAATATTTAAATTTAGCAATCTGCTAGTATTTAGAAGCTTTTATGAAAATGGGATCCAATGCTTTATTTTTATTCCAAATTGCTTCAAATCTTTTTTAACTAGTTATCTCATCGTGAAGATTTTCTTTCAGTTTCTTAATTATCTTTTTACATTATTTAGATTTTTTTCCCTTTTTGTCACAATCATTCTATATTGCCACATTGAAAAGTATGAATTTTGAGAAATTTTTAATGTAACGAGCATCCATGATTCATTCAAGTAATGTCAAACTGTTTGGAAGCAATTTTTGACTGACTTTTTAAAAATTTCTTTAAGTTTTTGAACATTTTCTTAAAAGATCAAGCCTTCTTTTGTTTCTTTTTGTCTTTTGTGACATCTTCGTCTAAGAAATTTTGCTAAAAAATCATCGTTGCTGGAATCGCCAGTTTGTTTTAACCCTTTATGTCCTGACGGGACATTAAAGTCCCACTTTTATCACGCTTATATCTTTGTATTATGACCTTTTTCCTTGGCGGAATTCGCAAAAATACGCTGAAATACGCTAGTTCCAACAGCAAGCAGTAGATAG
>BGPR01042514.1:0-13232 GCA_013235015.1 Araneus ventricosus | reverse complement strand
AACACATAATCGGTTTTTATTATTTTTCGTTTCCGGGCATGGTCCTTTTCCGTTATATTTATTTAGGTTTAAATTTTTAAATAGTCCCAATTGTGTCTGCGGGGGTCGGTCTGGGGAGTCCAGACCACTTCGTGTTCGACTGCCCGCGCACTGCAGATTTTCATTTGACTGCTCCATCTAGTGATAATAAGAGTCTGTGGTTTAAGAGCGTACTTAGGAATGAGGGTTCTCTTTTCAGGTTGCAACAAATTTGTGAAATTGCTAGTAGTATCTGTACGGAGTTAAAATCTAGTTAATTCGGTTTTTGTGCCTCTGGTTTGGGTTGTTCTTTGCTTATGTGGAGTTTATTTTGGACAGTACATTTTAAGTGATTGGTCTATTCTTTTAGTGTGGCTGGTGGTGGTTATTTTTAAATTATTTTTAAAATGGGGGTTTAATGTGGAAATATAATTTGTAATATTGTTACTTTTAAGTTGTTTTTGACTAAATTTTTAACTTTGGTTAAATTTTCTTAGAATTTATATATTTCTTTTAAATTAATTCATATTTTTGGCTATTGGTTAAGTTTCTGTATATTAATAGTTAAAATTTAATTTGATTTTGTGATTATTTTGTGGTAATTTAGACCATTTCGACTTTGACTTAGGCACATTTTTTCAAAGATTGAACGGTCGATTTTGTGTTTCTATATGAACGACTTATAAAAATTAAATTTTGTATATATTTTTGGATTTGGTATGGTCACTATATGCTTGTATATAAAAATGGTGTTTTTCTGACCAATTTGGCCCGATATATTCGGGTTTTTCTAAAATATTTTCGGTTTTGTTTCTTTAAGTGTACGCAGCTGGTCTTCGGTTAAATTGGTTTGGTGCTTGATTCATGTGGAATATTGTATGTGTTTTAATCTTTGATGATTGTAGTAATTATAGGTAATTAGATGCTCCTTATTACTTGATTGATTGGGTGTATAGAATTATATTTCAGAGATTTTGTTACTTAGTGTGCTGATTGATTGATTGTATTAATTGTATTTCAGTGTTTTCGGTTTTCGGATTGTTTATACAGTCGGTCAAACAAATATATGAACACCGGTACCCCTCCGATTTTGAACCAAACCCCCTTTAGTGACGACGGTGCCATGGGGGCGGCCACTGCCTCCTCTCGTCCTCAGACTCGTTTCACACCACGTGATATCTGAATATTCTCGCGGTTCGAGGCTTCCCGAAAACTCTTGTCCTCAGATTCTTAAAACGTTGTTTCAACTGGCTCTCGAGACGAGGCTTTGGGTGCGTTTTCTCAAACTCTCGTTCTCAGACGTGTCAAACGTGGTTTGGGGGCAACTCTTGTCCTCACACTCGTAAGATTCGTTGTATCTAGTTTGAGGCTTTGGGGGCGTTTTCTCAAACTCTTGTCCTCAGACTCGTAAAACGTGGTTTGAAGTAGCTTTCAAGACATGGTTCGAGGCTTTGGGGGCGTTTTTCAAAACTCTCGCTCTCAGACTCGTAAAACGTGGTTTCAAATAGCTTTCAAGACGTGGTTCGAGGGTCAACTCTCGTTCTCAGACTCGCACGATTCATTTCAAAGACGATTGTGCCATCGGGGTGGTCTCTGAAAACTCTCGTCCTAAGATTCATTTCAAACAGCTGATGTAAAGAACCGACTTGTATAAAGTTTCAAACGACTCCTAAGACGATTATGCCATCCCCGGATGCATTTGAAACATCTCATGCATAAAGCCGACTTGTGTATTATACATTTCAAAGGATCAAAGATGATTGTACCATCCTCCGATTCATTTCAAACGACTCGAGCCGAATTTATATATATTAGAATACCAAAGTTTAAAGTATGATTGAAACAAAGGTACAAGGTTTGTCAGAAAAAACTGCTTAAAATTTATGATTTCTAACCGTTTTGAGCATTATTTCAAGTTAAAATTTATAATTTCTAACCATTTTGAGCGTTATTTCAAGTAAAAATTTATGATTTCTAACCATTTCTCAGCATTCTTTCAAGTAAAAAAAATTATAATTTCTAAACATTTCAAGAAAAAAATTGTGATTTCTAAATATTTCAAGTAAAAAATTATAATTTCTAAACATTTCTCAGCATTAAATTCAAAATTTTATATGACACTAAGCATTCACTCGAAAGAAACAAAAAAGAGATATTATCAAACTTGTTTATTTACGTAATATATACAAAAAGAGGCAGTAAATATATACAAATAGAGTTGAAAAAATATATATACAATAGTCGTCAATCATTTACATACATGTTTCAGGGTGTTCTTGCAGGGCCGTCAGTTGTTTCTGCAACTCGGCAATTTGAAATTGTAAAGTCTCCACCGTCACCGTCGTCTCCAACGACGTCCCCGGAGAATACAATGGAGCCGGGGATTGCAGAAACGTCGGAATCAAGTCTTCCACTATAAACTGCTGTTGCCCGTCAAAGAGCATTTTTTGCTGCTCGGGCACCGAAATGTTTTGATTGGTGGCCTGTTGGACAATATCAATTCTCGGTCTCTTTTGCTTGCCTCCTCGTCTCTCCGCTTCCTTTTCTTCTTTTCCACTTCAGGTGGTGGTGCTGCCCCCAACAAGTGTCGATCCGCATCGGGTCGTTTCCAATCAGCTCCCAACACCTCCATCGGCAAAACGTGCACAGAAAAGAGTGATTTCCGCACCGTCAGAATGGCGTACGTCGTATATTCCGGCACGGCATAGGTGGAATGAGGCTGCAATACGTATTGATCGTACACGTACTGGTCCAGCCTGTGAAACCATTTGTCTTGGACGCGAAAGCTCGAGATGGACGATCCCACGTTGTTGAGTTTATAAAACAGCACTGGAGCGTCCGTGGTTTGGAAGAGATGCTGGTGTCCCTGTGGCACCGTCCGCTGTCCGAACGTAAAGTAGGCCTTTACCAGAAACGTGTGGTCGTTCCAGCAAAATCCAGCCCTCACGTCGGTGTTGCGCAGTCCTCGTTGCACGGGTCTCGAGAATCGTTCCTCCAACTTTTCGAAATGGACTTTGCGGGGCTGGAACGGTGCAATCTTGCTGGACTCTATTGCCGTCCTCACAAAATTGTCAACTAAACTGTCACAAAACTAAATACAGTCACGTCCGTCAATTGCAAAAAGTAATCCTTGCTCCTGGGATGATGGAGAGTCAGTGCCGAAGCTACAGGCTGCTCTGGAAACATGTTGCTGTTGGCGAACGAATGGCTGGTGGATGAAAGTGTCTGCGTTTTTATATACACACAGCCGGATGTGGCGGCGCTGGCGTCGTTAATGCACCAACATCTCTATTTCATATCGGAAAAATTTTTGGACTCCTCCTCGTATCGCCAGCCACTTTACGCAATTTGTACTCAGACAGAAAGAGCACGGCCTCAATTCGGGATCCGCCTCCCAGACTTTGACTGCCACCCTCGTTTTGAATGGATGATGGTTGGGCCACTTTTCCAATTCTCTCGCCAACAGATTATAGCTGAGGCGATCGACACAATACACGCTTCGTGTCGACTTTGCAATAAATCTTAAATCCTCTTCCAAAGCCTGATGCCAGTGCTTCTCGTTTTTCCTGGATGCAGTCTCGTATCCATTTGTTAATACGTATTCTCCTTCTCTGAGGGCCAGCACATGGTTCGTGGAATGGTAAAATATACGTTCCTCTACAGGTTTGAAGGATTGCACTGGCTTTCAACCTTTGTCTTGGGGTGGCACGTCGCTTTTGGGAACGTCTCTTTTCGGCGCGTCTCTTTTAGGTATCTTTACAAAGGAAGGTACCTTTAGCGGAGTCGAGGAGGGTGCTCGCACTGGACTCGGTTTCCTCTTGAGAGAAATTCTCGGATCTTTGGGCCGCAAGGAAGAAGAGGGTCTTTTAAATTTCCGTGCCTCTGAAGGTTTCTCCTTTTTGCCAGAAGGTTTTTTCAAAGCAGGTGGTTTGCAGTCATTCTCCTTGGCAGGCTCCGTTTCGTCTTTCAAAGCAGGTGGACTGGTGGGTTCGTATTCCATGGCAGGCTCCTTTTGGGAAGGCATAGCAGGTGGACTGGTGGGTTCATCGTCCATAGCAGGTTCCTTTTGGGAAGGTATGGCAGGTGGACTGGTTGGTTCGTAAGCCATGGCAGGCTCCTTTTGGGAAGCAGGTGGTGGCTCATCCATATCAGCAGGTTTGGTCTCGTCCATGGCAGGTGGTGAATGAATGGGAGAAATTGGCGAAGGAATGCTTGTCATCTCATCAAAGTTTGGCAGATCCTGTCTATAACTCAGCTCGTCATCTAATGCGGCAGCAGGCGTCGCCTCCTTTTCCCAGGCGTTGATCAAAAGGATGTGGTCGCACTTTTAACGTCAAAACCAACTGAAATAAACCTTATCGATGTGGAAAGACGTTTCCTGTTTGTTCACTTGAAAGGATATTATGCAATCGTTAGCTCGAATTGTTTTTCAGTCTCCAAAAGGAAGGATGACGTAGCGACTTTTGCACGCGGTACCACTCGGTTCGTAATCACGCGACGCCCTCTTTGTCCCGAGGACGATGGTCTTATCGAAATGTTGCACACTTGCCGTAAAGCACGGGAACCACTTTTTTCAATCTCAAAGAGGTTTCAATGAGTCTGGTCACGACGTACTTGGGACGCTTTGTAAATTTCAAAGTCAGATGGCTTACGTGGATGACGTCGTATGCAGGGAAGTGGCGTCGGGCTCGCTTGAAGAGCTTGTCGAGTCGTTTGTGAAAATAGTCCATATGAAGGTGACTGATGTGTTTAGGAAGCTGGTCTCCGTCGTTGGCTGATTTGTTTATGAAGGCAGGCTCCGTCGTTGGCTGATTCGTTTATAAAGGCAAACGTTGATAATTTTTTCAAAGTATTTTCTTTTATGAAAGGTAAACTGGGCTCCGTAGTTGGATGCTTCGTTGTTGGTTGATAATTGCAAAGTGAGCTCGTCGATGAAGCTAGCGTCCTTTTATACCCGTTGAAAAAAAAATTTTTTTTCAACGGGTATTGCAAAATACATTTCTCAGAAGGCTTGCTTAGCTCTATGCAGTGTCAAGTCCTCATCAAAGTTCTTCCCTTTTACGTAATAACGCTCACATCGAAAAGTATGCGTCGCTTTGCCATCACACCAATGAATCTCCTTCGGAACTGATGGAAAATATATCTTAAACACGTCGTTGGGCTTTATCTGCTTTGGTTGTGACATGCGTTCGAGTTCCTCATCGTCTGTCACAATCACCAAATCTCCTTCCCCATCGTCCATCTCGTGACTAGAGTTTGGCGTTTCGTCCATGTTATGCGAGTCGTTACGCGATGTTTCGTCCACGTTACAAGTCTTGGGAGTCAGGCGACGATAAAAATCCATAAATTAGGACCTTGTCGCTTGAATCATATCCTCAATAGCGACAGATTCTTCGTGACTCCCTTGTTTAGCTGTTTCGTCCAAGGTACGAGAGGCGTTACGAGATGTTTCGTCCACGATACGAGAGTCGTTACGCGTCTTGGGAGCCAGGCGACGATAAAACTCCATAAATTTCGTCCTTGCCGCTTGAATCAAATCGTCAATAGCGACAGATTCGTCGTGACTCTCTTGTTGGACAACTTGATACACGGCCGATTTACTTGGATTGGAGCAGTAAAACAAACCGCTCTGGCCATAGCGTGTCCCCACCTGCGTCACTCGAGCTGTCGTAAACACGTCAAGCAAATAATCGGCCATCCCGCCTGGGAACAATTTCAAAATGCTGACGGCTTCGCCAAACGTGAGAATCTTCATGTGCGGATAGGTCGTCGGTATTCCACGTCGTAACACCATGAAAACGGTGCGACACGAAGGTATATATCATTTGCATAATTTCCAGGGATTGACTCTGGTCACGAGCTTAAAAATTTCGGTGGCTCTGAAGTAGATGTTGCCGTCGGATCCCACAAAGACAAAGAGATTTTGTGGAGTGGAGCCATCGGTATAGATTTGAATGGTGAACCACATGTTGTAGTCAATGGTAGAGTCGAAGGTTGAGTCAAAGGTAGCGTGGTCGTGATCGAATGAGCTGGTGGCCCAAAGCATCGTCCTTTTATACCCATTGATTTTTTTTTAAATGGGTGTATATTTTCTTTGAGGCAACTTTGAAAAAGAACCATGCCCCAAGCATTAACATCAACGGTCTTTTCCAATTAGAAATTTTAAAAGTCGTTTGTGTTATTTCCTTCTGTTGCTGCTGTGGTTTTTCCTTCTGCTGCTGCTTCAAGTCGTTCAATTCTTTTATGAATAGCTGAGCTGCAGAGTGAGCAAATCGTTTCGTTTGATTCTATAATGCAACCGAGCTTTTATACTGGACTCGAAAATATAACATTAGTAGCAAGAGTGTGAATGATTATTTCGCGTCGTTTATAGCTTCGTTAGGTTTTGGCAATGTTTCTTTGACGAAAATTTTTACTTCAGACTCGTCTTCCCAGCTTGTTTTATGGTCCTGGGTATATACTTCAATCATGATGTAAAGAAGTTTTGAAACGTCTTTCGATGTTAAAATGTAATCTACCCAAGAAGTTGTGCATACTTTTTGTTCGGAATATGACAATTTTTACAAAGGAAAGCGAAATTGATTAAATTCGTCATGAAATGTGTCGCACAAATCGAATTTGCTTTGCTTGAGGAAGTTTGTAAAATTTTTCATTTTTCGTGAGGAATGCTTCGTGAAAAAGTCGAGGTGAACAGTTGGAGCCAGAGATGTTGACAGGTGCGTTGATTGTTGAAGAATGAGCTCGTAGTCCAAGCCATCGTCCTTTTATACCCTTTGAAAAAAAAATTTTTTTTCCGATCCCTTAAGTTTCTTTTCTCTAACATTACGGTCTACGGCGACACATTCAAAACAAAGGGGTCTTGTCATTTTCAATGCGTCGCCATAGACCATAATGTTAAAGAAATGGAACTTGTTTGGAATTGTAAGTTTTGTTTGGATATTTAATATAGCAATGAATGAATAAACGAAACAGATTTTGGTTTTCAACATGCACCATACTTGTGCAGATTTATTAACTCTTTAAAGTTACATGGTTTGACATTCATCAGTTGAGGTATTCATTTCATCGTCAGTTGAGGCATTCCTTTCATCGTCAGTTGAATAATCTGTCCATGAATCGGTCGACGAGGCATCAGTTGAAGAATCTCTCCATGAATAGTCCATCGAGGCATCTCTCGACACTCGCCGTATTTCATCCATATCCTCGTCCGTCAGCGGTTTCATGCACTTTAAACACAAGGACGAGGGTCGCATTAAATGTTTCGCACAGCACTCGTGCACGTTGTGGCCGCACGTCAAGACCACCTTTTTCGCACCCGTCGTGTAGATTCGATAACACCATTGGCAAAACATGTTTCAAGTGATGGTCGTTGAAGTCTGAATGAACCAGGCACATGCGTCTGTCTTTTATAGCCACCCAGCAGGAAATGACGATGTCATCTTACTTTTTAAATACAAGTCCCCATGTTTTTGGGACACCGAGGTCGGTGCATTGGCGACCTAAAAAAATGGGGAAAGACTCGCCATGCGGGAAGTCTTTCCCCACTTTTTTAGTTCTCTTTTTATATTCGTTTTGATAGGAAAGGACGCAAAAAAAGAGACAAATATAACTAAACCTTTCGACGACTAGTCGTCATCTTCCCCACTATCACTCGGGATGTAGTATGGTGACGGGGGAGAATATTCCAAAGAATCTGAAACCTCTTTAGACGATTCTCCGAGGTGGTCATTGTTCGAAGCCATGGCGCCTTCCATGCAGCCTCGCAGTGTTTCGATGGAGAGTCTAGCTCTCCTGAGCCTTTTGGCCGGGCTCAACTCGGCTGTATGTTTCCTTTTCCGCTCTGACAGATTCATCTCGCATAATTTGGCCTCTTGCCCATCTTGATAGAAGAATCCTTCTTCTCGTAGATGTTTAACCAGGACCAGAATGTCTGCCGTCTTTATAATTCTGTCTCATACTGGACAGAGCTTGAAATGTATCAATTTCCCAGCATCTTCCACGTGAACTCTATGATCGCAAAAGAGTATAAAACTCAACTTGCGATCATCTACACATTCGGAAATATGAGACATGGTTAGTAATCCAAACTGATATACTGGAGACTCTTGCAGGCAGCTTTTATACTCGTTTCAAGCGATAAAAAACAGGATATCACGTGCTGTTTTCAAAGAATCTTCGAGCGCCTCGTGATCATATCCTGTTGACTCTATTCGAGAAGGTTTTACACTATCTTATTTCCGCTGGGCTGACTCGAAAAGGATATGATGCTTTTTTCTGACACATATCACATCCCGTTTCTATTGAGGTTTCCTTTTGGAGAGGATATATATCCTGTTGTGTATCCGTTGGATTGACTCGAAAAAGGTGATGACGTCTTTTTCTGAGAATATCACAACCTGTTTTGTTTCCGCTGGGCTCATTCGAAAAGGTGATGACGTCTAAACATTTCTTTGATAAGATTTCATTTGGAGAAATATATATCCTGTTTCCGTTGGGTGGATTCGAAAAAGGCCTGGAAATATCACGTTTCCTTTGATAAGGTTCTGTAAAAACACTCGCAGGAAATGTCCTTTAAAGTCTATATCCTGTTTTGTTTAACAGAATCGCATTTATCGCTTGCATAACATCCTGTTTTTTGGGAATGATGAGGTAATTTTACGTTTGGATCAGGTTGAATAACCTTTTTCAAAGAACGTCAAGCCAATCTTGGAATATGATTTGAAAAACCATCTACGTGACATGAATCGTGTTGCACGAAAACAGTTGCAGCCGATGATTGTAAATTTTGAAGCAAGAGATTAAAGACGAGTCACGTTTGTCAAAGTTTGCCGTCGATTTTCAAAGTTTCTGAAGATGCATTTTTTTCAAAGTTTTCCGTTGATTTTCAAAGTTTTCCGCCGATGTATTTTTCAAAGTTTGCCGTCGATGATGCGTCAAGTCCCGGAGATGATCGAGTCATTTATCGGTGATGTAAGAGCCAAAGATTGGAGATGTTTACAGGTGGGGTGGTCGAGATAAAGTGAAGCTGTGGCCAAGGCTGGTGGCCTTTTATACCCTTTAAAAAAATTTTTTTTTCATACATTCAAGTTCCTTTTCTCTAACATTATGGTCTATGGTGACATATTGAAATCGAAGGGGTCTTGTCATTTTCAATGCGTCGCCATAGACCATAATGTTAGAAAGAATGACCTTGTTTGGAATTGAAAGTTTTAATACCTTAAGTTGCTTTTCTCTAACATTCTGGTCTATGGCGACACATTGAAAATGACAAGACCAATTCATTTTCAATGTGTCGCCATAGACCATAATTTTAGAGAAAAGGAACTTGTTGGAATTGTAAGTTTTAATACCTTCAAGTTTTGTTTGAACACATTCTTTGAATATGGTTTTGTTTCAACACACTCTTTGAATATGGTTTTGTTTAAACACACTCTTTGAATATGGTTTAAACGCCCATTTTGTAAGTTTTGTTTCAACACACTCTTTGTAAGTTTTGTTTCAACGCCCATTTTGTAATTTTTGTTTCAACACACTCTTTGCAAGTTTTGTTTCAACGCCCATTTTAAATTCATCTTTATCGTGAGCTGAAAAAGAATTCATCTTTGTCGTGAGCTAAAAAAGAATTCATCTTTGTCGTGAGCTGAAAAAGAATTCATCTTTCTCGTGAGCTGAAAAAGAATTCATCTTTGTCGTGAGCTGAAAAAGAATTTGTCGTGAGCTGAAAAAGAATTCATCGTGAGCTGAAATACATCAAAGAAGGAGTACACAGTTGATCAAAAAATAAGCTTTATTAGCCCAATTTTGATTCGACCCTCCACAAGTGTTTTGCTTCAGGTCGAATTCTTCTCGTGCCAAAAAAAGTGGAGATGCTCGACTCGAAATGAAATGAAACCTTCCACAATTGTGTCTTCTCGTACTGGCCCAGCGTAGTTCTGGTCTCTATTTCGGATACCAACACACATTGCTTAGGGTATTCTCGTGATTTCTCCAACCTCTATGGAATGAATGATATGAATAAAATGGAAAACCTGCCACAATCGTGTCTTCTCGTACTGGCCCAGCGTAGTTCTGGTCTCTATTTCGGATTCCAGCACAAATTGCTTTGGGTTGTCACCAGTATGAAACAACCTTCTGGATCGACACAGGGAAAAAAAGGTTCGATAAAAGCTTCGCACTCAGCTACCACAAAGTGGATCTCCTCCCCGTATAGCGTACTTGCCGCTCTTTATAGAGGCGTATTGACTAGGCGTCCGCGCTCAGAGACGACGTTCCTCAACTGGGGGGGGGAACTGAGTAGCGACCGAAAATCCGTCGCAGATTTTCCTCTTACGCCAATCGAACCAATTGATTTCCCACGTGCTTCAGCCTTTTGGAAATTTACACATGGTGTCGTTAATAAAGTCGTTGATAAATTTGAAAAGTTGGTGAAAAATTTTTGCAAGTTGATGAAGAGATGATGATGAAGAGATGTTTGCAGGTTGGAGAAAAATTTTGAAGTCGTTGATAAATTTCGTTGGTTTATGAAGAGAGATGAAGAGAGATGTTTGCAGGTTGGAGTTTGTCGAGCATCTCAAGCCAACTGCGAAAGTGTCGTCCTTTTATACCCTTTGAAAAAAAAAATTTTTTTTAAAAGGGTATAAATAGGAGTCATGCGTTTTCAATTATATCTCGTGAGCAAAGATGGAATTTTTTCAAAGTCGTTGAGAGTTTGGTGATACTGTTCGTTGACGAAGAGAGGCGATGAAGAGAGATGTTTGCAGGTCGGAGTTTGTCGAGCGAATGAAGCTGGCTGTGAAAGTGTCGCTTATTTATACCTATCCATGGTGGTCACGTGATCAACACGTGATCATCTCGAAGCTTCTAGACCATCTCAATCACGCATGCGCAGTACATTTCTCGCTATAACTCGAAAACTATTCACATTTCAGACTTGATGCTTGCATAGTTGGATGGCCCATGGGATCTTCAAAGCCCCCCATATTTTAGCCATACGTTTGCGCATGCGCAGTACGTTTCTCGTCCTATCTCAAGATCCGTTCACATGACAAACTCGGCTCTTGCATAGATGGATGTCCCATATGATTTCTAAGTATCCCATAGTGGTTTCTGTTTGCGCATGCGCAGTACGTTTCACGTCCTATCTCGACACCTATCCAGGCTAGGGACTTGGTTTTTGGGTACAGGGTATGTTGGGATACCTTCCTGCCCCCACCACGTTTGCGCATGCGCAGAACCATTCCTGTCGAAACTAGCTTCCAGAGCGTCGGATCGATGCCGGGTCCACTCTATACGATGCATAGGGTCGAAACAATACGATAGACACCCACTTCCGGTTAGACCTTAATTGGGTCATTTTTCATAGTATGTGGGTCATGTAAGGTATCAAACGAATCGTCTCGACAAATCATGTCGATTGACATTGTTACCGAAACCCTGGCCTCGATAGGGTTCCAGATCGAATTTTTCAATTTTTTAAAGGCGTTGAAAATTGAAACGAGTGGTATCGTTTGAAAGTATTGGACACACTCTACATGCTGGTGAAAATGTCATGTCGCTAGCCCCACTGGTTCCCGAGATATGGGCTCTGAAAGCTTCCAAAATGAAATGTTTGCTCGCGCTTTACACTTTTCCATTATCACAACAGAATTTCAATGTTGCTTTGGGTGAATCTTATTTGACATTCTCTATCGAACGATACCTTATTCGAGTGGTTGCTGCCATTAGGAGCCAAGATTGAACATTTCGAGACCGTGTCTCAAAAAATTCAAATTGCTCGAAATGGGAAACGAGTGGTATCGTTCGAAAGGACTCGACACACTCTACGTGTCGGTCAAAGTTTCATGTCGCTAACCCGTTTCGTTTCCGAGATATGGGATCTGAAAGGTGCAAACATCTTGAAAAACCACCGAGGTCGGTGATGAATCGATACAAAAAAAATGGGGAGAATGCAGAGGACACATAGAGCCGGAAAAAAGACTCCATTTGCCTTCTGCATTCTCCCCATTTCTTTTACCATCCTACAACAAGCAAACAATGCGGATGGTTCACCTAGAAGCCACTGGGCTCCTTTGAGGAAAAAAAGACAACACATTTGCATTTTTGAAACATGCACCATTTTAGTGCAGATTTATTAAAAATCTATTTACAAATGGATGATATTTACAAGTGGATAATGATTTTCAAATGTCCTCTTTCGACAGTTACACTGTCTACAGTGTTTTTCAAATGCTGCAAGTTTAAAATGATGACATCTTTTTCAATAATGTCTTCCCACACAATGGATTGCTTGGGCTCCGAGATGCTGCTTACTGGCTCGTCCGCTGCTATGGGTTGCTTGGGCTCCCAGATGCTTGCCTGCTCGTCCGCTGCTGCTGGTTGCTCTTTGCTTGCCTGCTCGTCCCAGTAATTGCCCCAGTCGGATGATTCTGGCTTGTCTGCTAAGTCTACCACAGGTCCCAGATGGACCTTTGCAGAGCTCCCAACGGAGACAAGTCTTCCAAAGCTCCTGCCCCCTCTCTCTTATGCGGAGGCGGCAAGAACAACAATCCTTCTATATCCTAAAGAAGGAAGTAAAGAGCAGTCACTCAGGAAACTCCTCCAGCGGGAAGTGAACCCGCTGGAGGAGCATATCAATATCCAGGAGGTTAGAAATATACGGAACAAAGGCCTTGCAATTGACATAGCCTCGGAGGCACAGGCTGACAAATTAATCTCCAGGCTCGCAAATAAAGAAGGACTCCAGACTTCAGTGGAAGCACGAAAATATTCTAGGAGACATCCCAGGTGCATCATTTATGATGTACCGGTAGTAACAACAGAAGAGGACCTGAAGACAGCGATTGAGGTGGCAACAGGGTTTGAGGCAGTAAACTTCTCCCTCAGCTTCCGAACCAAAGAAAGAAACGGAAGAAGCCACTGCATAGTGCAAGCCACCCCAATTGCCTTTGCAGCCCTCCTCTCTCTTAGGAAACTCTCGCTGGGGTGGACAAGTCATTCGGTGAAGGAACACCTCAACATAAAGAGGTGTTTCAAATGCCAAAGCTACGGACACCTTCAAAAAGAATGCAAGAGAAAGAATTTCTATTGTGCATATTGCGGATTCGAACATCATACGAATTCGTGCAACAGCAGAGCCTCATGCTGCGCCAACTGTTGGGAAGAGAACGCCAAAAGAAGAGCTGGCTTCAGGGTGGACCACCCGGCAGACGCCACAT
>BGPR01042513.1:0-13232 GCA_013235015.1 Araneus ventricosus | reverse complement strand
TCAGTATTATTTTAGTAGTGTTCAGTATTATTTTAGTAGTGTTCAGTTTTATGTAATCAATGCCTTTTTTGAAGAAAGTATATTTTTATCTAAATTTCAATACGCAAAACATGATTTTAAAAAAACTTATGCAATTTTCCTCTCGAAATTTTGTCCATATATTACCTCAAGTGTAATAAAGGCAATGAACTAAAGATTTAGATCTAACATGTATAGTTTTTGATTTTCAGCTAATTATTGTTATCGATACCCATGAATTTTCAAAAATTTTGATTAAGAATATGTGCAATGAGCTATAACTTTTTCGAAAATGCAAATATTTCTTAGATTTTAGTTCATTGCCTTCAGCACTGTTCCAAGTATGCTGTGTAAAAAAACAATTTAAATCCGTGAGTAAGAATTCCATGCAGAATGTTTTGCATTTCGCAGTAATTTTATTGAAATTTTACATAAATTATTATGGTATAGCAATAAGAGCTAATGTTGACAATTTGAAACAGATGCAAAGTGCAGTAATTGCTGTATTTGCTCACTACACGTTAAAACAGCATAGCAACTTCGACACCGAACGAAATACTACTGCGAAGAGGCAATGTGTGCCAGCAACAAAACTGTCCAGAAAAAAAAACAGGCTACCAGAAAGAAAAAATTGAGAATAAGGAAGGTTTATTCTATATGTCTGGTGATTTTCATGTAATAGTATTCATGATTATTTTAGTACCATATAAAACAAAACTTTAAATGCCTTTTCTGAAGTATGCATTTTTTATCTAAATTTTAATACGGAAAACATGATTTCAGGAAAATTTATGAAAATTTTTCTTTGAAATATTGTACACATATTAAGTCAAGTGTAATAAAGGCAATGAACTAAAGATTTAGATCTAATACGTTTAGTTTTTGATTTTTGGCTATTTATTGTTAACGATACTTATGCATTTTCAAAAATTTTGATTAAGAATATGTGCGATGAGCTATAACTTTTTTGAAAATGCAAATATTTCTTAGATTTTAGTTCATTGCCTTCAACACTGTTCCAAGTATGCTGTGTAAAAAATAATTTAAATCCGTCAATAAGAATTCCACGTAGAGCGCTTTGCGTTTCGCAGTAATTTTCATCAAATTTTATCTAAATTACCCCCATTTTAATTAATTTAAATTTTCATTTAATTTCCTGAATTGGATTATTCATTGTTTTGAGTCATATTCATCCAGAAAATGCACTAAAATTGTCAGTCACAGGGTTTTTCAAAAAATTTCCCTCCGTACCTAGGCAGATACCTTAAAATATTATTTAAAGACAAAATTTATGTTTGGAATATAAAGGAACGAATATTTAGGGCATCTATTATCAAAGTTATCAAAATTAATAACCAATACTTCTCTATCAAAAAGATTAGGAACAATTAATTACTCCCAATGTGAAAATGGAATGAATTCAAACTCATATTTAATCTAATTTGACAACTAAATTCTTTTGTAAATTGCTTAAGAGTTTGTTAAATTATTTATTGATCGGACTTTATACTTAGCTGCATGATACGACGATAATTAACAAGTTTCAGGTTTCGGATAACCCCCTTTTTTTGAAGAATATAATTAAGTCCCTGGTGCATTTTTTCCAGCTGCTTCGGGAATAAGTCGACAGAAATTAACTGTACTGAGCTTCTACCTTCACCTAAATTGTTCCAATTATGATAAAGCGTCTGGAATTTCATACCTTTAATAATTAATTGCAACCCACTATTTTTTTCTCATGAATAATGCTTCAATTAATTTTATCGATTACCTTTCTTAAATTAGCTGAGAGAGTTCTTGCTAAAAGAAATGTAAGTTTCAGCGTACTTTAATGTGTGTAAAAAACGCAGAGGAAGCAGAGAAATATATACGGGGTTAGAGCCTAAATGATTCATCGGGTTTCAAAGGACTGTTTATTTACAAATATACGACGCACAAAGACGGGTGATACATGAGAATATACATACACTCACCAAATTTCTGGTACGTACTACAAGTGTTCAATGTGTGCGCCCTTTGTCACCCGACACACATCCATACGGTAATCCAGTTCCGTCCAGACGGTTCAATAGTATGTTTCCGTCAATGTCCGTCACAGCAGCAGTTATGTGTTCCTGCAGTGCAGTTGGCATTGGGGATACATAAACTTCGTCCTTAACATAACCCCACAGGAAGAAATCACATGGCGTGAGATCTGGCGACCTGGAGGGCCATGGCAACGGAGCACATCATCCAGACCAGCGCGCCCTATCCAGGGATGTGGCAGTTCTCTATTGAGAAAGTCGGTCTGCCATCCCATGTATCACCGTCTTTTTAGGTCGTATACCTATCAATACACAGTGTTTTGAAACCCGATGAATCATTTAGGCTAACCCTGTACATTTACATTTCACTATTCCTTCCAGTCCATTCTTCTCATTAGCAAGTACCAGCCACGGTGCTGATACTTGCTGGTGAGAAGAATTTTTAGCAAAAACTAATAAAAGGACCTTTTCTGGATTCACCATTGAGATGTCACGCAACGCCCGTAAGGCAATGCTATATTGGTTCTTGAAAGACGGGAAGATTTCGGTGGTAATCGAGTTACAGTCCCATACAATAATTGTTTAAATACACTTGTATGTCATCGCGTTTATTGTGATTATAATTTTTTTAAATGCCGAAAATTGCGATAACCAGGACCAGTAGCATGAAAATGAAGCCTATATCATTAAAAATACATTTTTTTTAGTGTTTAGATAGTTCTGATATCATTTTTTTTTCTAAAATTCGAAGTTCATGCTAGTAAAATTTGAACATTGTGATGTCAGAAAATAAGAGTACGAATTCGTCATTGTAAAAGAATATTTTGGAGATGTATAAATGATTTTGACTGTTATCTACTGCGAACGTTTGGTTGCTTATTACACAGGAGCCAATAATTTTGATCGCAAGTTATAAGTGCATTATATAGATGGAAGTATACCAGAAATCGAGGGAAAAATATCTTGTTTTTCTTATTTTTTACATGACTTCGGTATTATTAATGCACTAGAAGATTTGTGCCCATCTAAGACAAGCTTTCAGTCCGACAACCATATCTACATTACAAGACAACCATATATAAAAAAATAATATTTTGCTCTTTGAGGTGATGCAAAAATAATTTTCGCACGATAAGTATTTCAGAAGTTATTGGCGAAAAACGTCTGAAAATAGCTTAATTTTCGTTATTTAATTAAATAAATAAAAATCTAATTCGAATTTTAAAATAATTTTGTGGCGTTAGATCCTCTTGTGCTAATCCAAAACTGTGCCAAATTTGGTCGCCGTAAGTCCAACGGTGTGGTCGTGCATAAAGAACCAAAAAACGAACAAACACACACATATACTTTCCTCTTTTATATATATATAGATTGAAACGCATATCTATTCTACCATGAATAACGCATTGTATTATGTGTAATATTATAGTTTCTACATGTTCAAGATAATTATTAGTGTTTCAACGCATTGGTACACTTACAATTTCGCAGTATATGTTCAATTTCATTGCTATTGTACCCGTCGCATCTAGCTCTTGCATGAGCAAAACCAACTTATACCATCAAGCCGTATATATTGGAATTAAACCGGTATATATTGGAAGTAAACCTGTATATATATAAATAAATGATATATTTTAAATAATCAATACAGTCCGTTCAATTCGTCGAATAAAACGCAAACAATAGAATTCATGGATGAATTGATACTAACTTCCAATTTGTCCTTGAAGTGAAGGTATAATGAATCAGGATAAATAAAAGAGAAGTAAAACTGCTCAACACAGCTCATTTATACCTAAAAAAACTGTCCCAGTTGTTTGACGCCATAACAGAAACCGTATTTGCGCGTTCAATAACACAGGTCTGTGATGAAAAAATTGTCGGTAAAGCAAGTGGTGTTTTTCATAGTTTTTTGGATGCTGATTACTGGAAAAATAATGAAAAAACTCCATCACGTACAGTTTCATCACAAATCGCAATCTATTTTTTACGAATTTAGTATATTTCGGACCAAAAAAAGGATTATTTATATGAGTTCGATAAACGTATTTATGGACTTAAAATAGTAAATTGGTGGATTAGATTACCAAACAAGAAAGAAGAAAATATTTCAATCCAGAATATTCCTCTGAATCGGTAAATTACCTATTAAACACAATATTAAAGACAGAGGAAGCCAGTTCAAACCGGATATCTCTCCCGCTTGCTAAAAAAATGTTACTTCCACCGCTTCACATAAAATTAGGTCTTATGAAACAATTTGTGAAGGCTTTACCAAAAGAAGGTGAATGCTTCAAATACCTTTGTGACCAGTTCCCGGGTTTATCCGAAGCAAAACTGAAGGAAGGTGTGTTTATAGGACCAGACATCAGGAAAATTATGAAAGATGAAAATTTTGAGACTAAAATGGAAACAAACGAAAGAAAAGCCTTGGAATCTTTCAAACTATATGACTCAGGATTCTTAACACCTGTTTGATATTTCCCTTGTGTACAGGCCTTTCTCATTTCGACTTAAATTATGAAGCACTTAGTATGCCATAATTGTAATTTATTGGCAACACTTAACTCCAGGGGAATTTTTTAATTTTTTTCTCTGCTATCTTTCGTACTTCTTAAGATGAAAAACCTCAATAACAGAAAGATATTAATGTGTAAGAAAGATAAATCCAATAGCAAACTTCTATTTCATCCTGTCCTTCTACTAGAACATATTGGCCTTTCTGAAAACGTAAGATCCAGCTTTATGCTTCTCCAAGGTATCTTCGAAGAATCATTAGTATTGGATGATCGTAAAGCTGTCGGTTTTAAGTGCTGCAAAACTGCCCATTTTCTATGACATTCAGGATCAATACATGATTTCCTGTTTTCCTTTTTCTTACCAGTCCCTTTGAAGAAACAGTTTAGGGTTCTTTGCTCTTTTTTGTACTGTGAATATCTTCTTGATTAATATTCTGATATTGGGCGATAGATAGTTAACTAGTTGAAATAAATTTTGATCTGAAATTTTTCGGTTGTGGCAACTAGATGTGGAATTTTTTATGGTGAATTTTTAAATTTGTTGTGTGGAATAGGGCGGGCCGAAAAAGTCGAACTTTCTTAGATCTTTTAACGATAGTGCGGAAAAGTTGCGAACTCCCATCATTAAAAAGTGTGCAAAATCTTATAACTCTGAATTGATATCTTCTGCCGCCTCAATGGGTAGAAAGTTGTGAAAATTGGACTAAAAAGGGTCAAAATTTAAAATTAATAAAAAAAAACACAGATTTCGTTGATCGGTTTGCGGTAGTTCTTAAAAATTACTATTTATTAACAACACCTTTACAAAATTTTAGAATTATAGGTTAATATCTTCAGCCGCCTCGAAAAGCCATCGCTTTTCGAGCCATCTGTGAAAATATTTATAATTTCTTTTCGGGCTATATTTGCTTCTCCGTCTTCTAAAGAGATTTGGTTCGGTTCGAGATGCTCTGGTGGATGAATGGACCAGTCTGTTGCCTTCATCTCCAGATCCAGGCCACGAAGTGTATTTACAAAGTGTCTTGGCATATGAGGAATCCAGCGCCAAACTTCGAACAAGAATGGCTGAAAAGAGTCGCCATGGTTCATTTACTTATACCATATTTTCACAATCTTAATTTATCGATCCTAAATGTATTTCAGATAATTTCAACCTTTTTAGAAAAACTTCTGGTCTTGTTTTTTAAAGCTTTCATAACCCCTTCTTTGTCGGCTTCGCATGTCAGGCGACGAGGAGAAAAATTGCATCCTTAAAAGTGAATTCTTCGCTTACACGTCTCGTTACATTCCGCGATTATTTTTTGTATTTCTGAATATTGCTAAGAGATGGCGCAAATAGTCATACTTTCTTCATGTTTTCGCAGTAAGATTTCCCGCCTTGAATGGAAAACATAATCATTTTGTCGGAGATTCGAAAAAAAATCCGACAAAGAAGGGGTTAACATAGTTTCCAACTTTGGAGGTTATGATTCATAAGGTTATATGAAACTTGCAAGCCTTTGAAATATTGTTTAACACATTAATTAGCATATGACTTTCCACTCGCCCTATATCTTGCTGAATACTTATAGTGTGCAATCGTTGACTGAAACCCGTACATTTATTTCTTACAAATCTTATGCTTCAAGATTCAAAATTTGAACATTTATGATTTATGAGCTATGAAAACCACTTGTCAATGCAATACCACTAGACAATCAAACACTGAAAGCAATTAGGTCAATACATATGACAATCGGCACTCTGTATAACAATTCACGAGTGTAATACGGAAGTCATGCTCGTAATACAGAGACTGCATAAACTACTTAAAATTTTCATTGAAGTCAACAAAAAACATTTTTATTACCGTCAATAACCAATTCTTTAGACATAGACACATCCCAAAAAATTCGTTGTTTCAGACTTGTCTAATATATTTGTTTCAAATGCAAATTTTAAAATACTGTGGATTAAACTTGCTCATAAATTGTTCGAAGCGCTATTAAATTAATTATTGATGGAGCTTCTTACTTCGATTGCGAAAATGTAATTAACAAGTTTCGGGTTTCCGACAACTTGATTATTCTGGATTATGATTAATTGTCTGGTGTCTTTTTTTTGCATATTCGTGATAACCTTCGAGAAATTAAAAGTTCTCGGCATCTCCCTTTGCTAAATTGTTCCAATTATGATTAGCTGTCCGGAATCTGATATCTCAAGAATGACTTGAATCCCTCCTTTTTTTAATTTCCAAAATTATGCTTTAATTAATTTTATTAATTATTTTCCTAATTGAAATAAAGTGTGTAGTTGCCTGAAAAGAGAAGTTTTAGCATGAGATACCGTGTATGAAAAACTGAAGAGAAGGTAAAAAATAGAAGGAGATATTGGCTTTTTTATTCCATTTTTCCTTCTGGCAATGTAGCTGGTCCTTTTCGCAAGAAGAATTTTCTCAAGCAAAAAACTAAGAGAAAGAGATATCGGTTGTATCTTCTACACTCTTCAAATATCGAGGATACCCCTAAGGTATAGCTATTTCGGGACTTGAAAGGAAAGGGGATATTTCCGCGATAGAGGGAAATAAAATAGGACGTCAGCCACTGGTTTTTGGCTACTTGCATTTAATTCTTCAGAACTAAATGATTATTCTGAGTTGTAAGATACAATATCCATTTTGCTGTTCTGAACACTTTTACTAAATTTAAAACTATATACACAAAATTCTAAATGTACAGTTTCTATTTAACAGGTTTGAACATATTCCCAATTGTTAAAAGTCGAAATTCTTTAATTTACGATATCTATCTGTGTTTCCATTTTAATCACAGTTTGGGAAACATTCCTTTGTCAGTCATGGTACCCCATCAGTCTTTCCCACTGAGGACACTTCAGGTATGGGGTTGAGAAGCCACCGGTTAAATAAGGGGGTTCTCTCTTCCCCTGATTGATATAGTAATGGTTTCGGGTCGAGTTGCCACCCTTCAGATGGCGGGACGTACCTCCTTCGGGATGGGTCTGCCCGTGGTCGGTGATGGCAACTAGGTATCAGACCTCAGCTCCTATCTATCAGGCGACTATCATCCAGGTTACCAAGGCCGCTAGGGCAGATAGCTCCCTTGTGGTTACCCCATCTGACGAAAGCAAGCGGCAATCTTCTCTTATAACGTACTGCGAACAGTTAAAAGTAAACTAACTTTTTTATTTACTTCTTTCTTTGTTTAAAAAATATAATATTTATGTTTTATTATATTCATATACGAAACTGAAAATTCTGAATAAATTTCAAATGTGGCACAATGTGCAATTA
This sequence comes from Araneus ventricosus, assembly GCA_013235015.1. NCBI lineage: Eukaryota > Metazoa > Arthropoda > Arachnida > Araneae > Araneidae > Araneus > Araneus ventricosus. Next base: position 5,379 of record BGPR01042513.1, on the reverse strand, counting down.
TATTCTCAAGTAATTAAGTGTAGAATCATATTCTCGTGTCTTTTTTACAGTAGCTGTGATTGGAAATTTTAAGTATTTGGGTGGGGGGGTAAGAAATTTAGAGACAGTTTAGTTTAATTATATTAACGTCGCGGTTTGAAGCAACACAACATCTATTTTGGGACGGACCTCGTAATTTTGAACCGCAGTTAGATGACGAGAATGACACTTGAGCTTGCAGCCCTCGCTCTAAACTTCCGCACCACACCAACGGGTGGACCTTTGACTCACCAAGTCAGATTTAGCGTGTAACAGGCCCAATACATTGAGGATCCTTAATAGAATCGGGTTTCGAACCTGAAATCCTCCGTTCCCAAAGCCTTACCACTAGACCACCGCGGCCTGAAATTTAAAAACAATCAATTGTAGTAGGAAGTATAGCATGTAGATAGTAAAATTTAAAAACTTAGCTATAAAATGGTGAGTTTTTTTATTCTCGCTGAGCGAATTAGGACAGAAAAATAAAAGCTGACAAACGAAACAGAAATTTAATTTTTCCGGTAAAAAATGAGGGGAGACGGTCCTCGCCCCTCCCGACCAAACGCCACTGCTTTTCATTCATCAAACTCGAAGAATGAAGGTTTTTCAGCCCAGGAATTGCAAGGCAATTTCCCCATGAAAGCTTTTTAAGAATAATAAGTTTAAGTTTCGTTGTGTTTCCATCAATTTACATTGAATTTTTCTATGACATCTTTTTTGTCTTTAGTTGGGCTATGGCATGGAGTTATCTAATAATAACTTTCAAAGGTGTCTTTAATTTTGGATGTATCACGTAAACGTCGGGGTTTTTTTTTTCTTTCTTTTTTTTCTTTTCTTTTTTCAAGAAAGTCTATTTTTCCAGCCTCCTCGCTGAGTAAAAGATGTTTTTACATCCCCACGAAGGTATCTTTCAAAAAATCATTATTTGAGGATCCTGAGGCTGTCAAGTGTAAGTACTGTGAAGCTGGCCATTTTCTCTGACATCCAATGGGCGATGCTCTTTTTCTTCGCCTCGTTTCCGTAAAAGTTTTGGCATACTTCGAATTTATTTGCTTTCTGGAGTATCGGCCAAAAAGGATGAGATATTACTAAAAGATGAGAAAGAAAACAGGTCAATTTCCCAACATATTGGAAGGCAGGTTAAAGAAGCGGATTTCTCAGTTAACTGTTATCGACCCGGAAATGAAATGTTTCGATAAATTTTTTGCAAAGAAAGGAACTATGTGGGAAATTGAAAATGTCTCTATTTTAACACAAATGAAATATCCCTATTAGCACAAGAATTTGAAAGATATCTCCACTTCGTTGTTCGATATTCCGAATGCCGTACAATACCATGAAGATATCATAGCAATGTTGTAGACCATCTTGTGCTTTTAGGCATATTATTGGCCATTATAAAATAATGCTATCAAAAATCTCCTCAACAGAAATCTGCAAATTACAAAAGTTGTATCAGGTTGAAAAAATCTGTAAATTTAAAAACAGAAATAAACTACTAGAACGAGGGTTAACCATAAATTTATAATATAAATTTGACTCCATATTTATTGACATGCACTAATGTTACACACCATTAATTTGGCTATTTCAATTAAATGGTGGTGGCCAAAATTTTTAAATTTAGAAAATCATAAAATAGCGAAACAACTGTCAACAGCGCTCATATTTTCGAATAATCCGGCGATGCGAGGCAGCAGCAATGTAGGCGTGTAGTTAAAAGCGTTATGTAGTTAAAAAGTTAAAAGCATAACAATGCGCTAAACATTTTTCATTCACAAGTTTGAGTTCAGCAGCCATGAAAATGACGTGTGTCGTTTTCGATACTTCAAGTCTTTTAAATATTTCAAATTTACAGCCCAGACCTAGATCCATGTGATTTATGACATATTTTCAAAGACGTTAAAGAAAGAAATATGCAGCAATTGACAACGGAACTGATGTACCTTTGCAGTAAAGTGTTTTCCTTTAAAGCATTCCCGAAGAAGAATGTAGAAATATCGTGGTTAACAAATGACAAGAAAGGACACATATGTGTGTGAAATGTGCAGACCAGTAGTTTGAAAACAAATAGAAATGTGGTGATACTGAGAGCAAGTAATTTTTGTAAACTTGCGTGTTAAATAAACTATTTGGTTGAATTTCTTCACTTTTACAAACTTCAGTATTTCTTTCGCTACTTAATTGCAACCCATTCTTTCGTTATCAGATAGGTCACAGTACAATCCTAAATCATAGTCGCTGGTTTCTCATATAGTCTACTCAAATATTGTTCTGGGACAGTCCTTCTCATTCTGTCCACCACTTGTTCGAACTTGGATGATTCCTCTACTTTCAAGCTCCAACACTGGTCACAAATTCCATTTCATCAGCACCGGCCATCGTCTATCGTTATATTTTGTTTCATTAAGTAATCTAGTTCAGTAATTGGATATTGAGATCAGTGTCATACATTGCTTACTAATATAGGCCTTATTAATATAATTGACAACATAGAATTTCATGAATGACGAGATTTTATAAAACTCGTTCACCTTTAGAACATTATTTACGGTGTAAATCATGTACGGGTCACCAGTGTAACTTCTAGGCCTACATCGGGTAAGTTAACTATACAGATTATGAGAAGGTGAGGTTTACATTAAGTATGTGCATTGCTTGGCAATCAAGTACTACATGTACATTAGTACAATCCTCACTACCCAGCTTCCCAACGCTATTATAAATCGGTATTTCTTACAAGTTCCAGAAGGACTCCATCGTGGTAAACACAATGCTGCAGACACAGTAAAAAGAATACTACTTCAAAGCAAAAAACACATTTAATATAACATCAACCAAATTTAAATCCTGACTGAAATTATAACATCATTCAATACGCTAGCGGTGAGGTGATACAAAAAAGAAGAGAGTGAGCAGAAGTAATCATCGTCTTTAAGTACTCCAACAGGCTGCTCGCTATTGGTTGATAGGTGACATCACAAAGAGGGCGGATCAGATCTGCTTGCAATTACAACTCGAGATCCATCCAGATGTCGCGATGGTGCCACAAAGGACAGAATTTCTGTTTGTAATACGAAGGAAACGTGAATTATTTGACATTTCTTAAATAGGGCATTGAATTCAATACCCCAATTCAATAACAATACCAATAATAACCCAATTTTGCGTAACAGGAAGATTAAGAACAATCGAACCCTGAAGATGGAATTTAAGATCACATTTAATAAAATTTTGAAAAGTTGGTAACTAAATTACACAGCTTAAAAGTTTATTAAATTATTGATCGGACTTTATACTTAGACGTTCGGCAACATAATTAAAGAGTTTCGAGTTTCCTACAACTCTGTTTTTCGAAATAATGTAATTAAGAGCTTTATTCAGCTGCTTCAGATCTTTTAAGAAAGAAATTAACAGCACTTGGCTTTAACCTTCATCTAAATTATTCCTATTATGATAAAGTGCCTGGAATCTTATATCAGAAAATTAATTGTCTGCCTCCTTCTTTTAAAAATAATGCTTCAATTAATTTTATTAGTGTCCTTCTCTAAATTAAATAAAAACAGTTTTCTCCAAAAGAAATATAAGTTTCAACATCTTTTACTGTGTAGAAGAGAACAGAAAAGAAACTGAGAAAAGGGAGATGTACTGTTCTACTTCATTATTGCATCCAGCAATGTGAATGATTCTTAATGGCAAAAAGAAATTTGGAAACAAAATCAAATTAAAAGAAATGTTTTAGTTCATCTATTAGAAATCTAGAAATGCCCTTAAGCTAGTACTATTTTGGTTCTTTAAAGAAAATGAATGTGACTTCAGTGAAATAAAGGTATAAAAATGAAGCTAATAACAGCGCCTTTTCACCATTGCCCGAGTGTTACAAAACATTTCTCTCAATTTTAAAATATAAACACTCCCCTCCACACCCAGTGCTCTTTAACTTTTAATAAACCGAAACTCTTGCATTCAATTTCAAATGTTGAATATTTTATAAGTTAATAATATAAAATGAGAAGCATTTTATATTTGTTTTAGAATTTAAGGAGGGAGAGCTTACGAAATAGCAAAGAAGGATGCATCTGTGTGAAAGAGAGAATTGACATTCTTTCGAGAAATAATGTTACGAACATTTAATGTCGCTTTCCCACAATGTTAGTGTCATGGTTGGAAAGAGACATTTACAGAGGTTCTGAATACCTATCGGGGAATGGAGGTCAGCGATTCCGACCTTGGTGGCTATTTCGGCGACTTGGCGACAAATTGAGGATCTCAAAAATACTAGAATTTTCTCGATATCTCTATTAGGGGCGGGATATGCAGAATTTACTAGATGATTCGATGTGACGTCACATCCTGTCATTGAAGGTACAAAAACTTGGAGTTGCTGAGATGAGACAATCGTCTTTGAACGTCTTCGGAGTTCGAAGAATCTCTCTGGAATATTGCGACGTAGTAAGCTATTTGACGCTGAGTGCTATTTTTCGTGCTATTACTGTGATTATTAGTGATTTGATGTCTGCTCGTGTCGCTAATTTGTGCAAGTGCTGTTTTCCCTGTTACCTATGCTTTGTGTTTTCTGGAATATTCGGGAATAAAGTGCTATTCTCCGTTATCCTGCTTGTTGGACTGTTTTCACCGTACGCACACAAGACGATTTTGTGTAACAATATAATGATACTGATAGTGATTGGTTATTATAAACTTACTCTTAAATCAAATGTGAATAATCCTCGGCCAAATTATTAGTCGCACTTCACATTTTAAATATATTTATTAAATGAAGCATCATTTTTATCATGATTTTTTATTTACTTTTTTTGAAAGGGTACCTAAGTACTTTACTACGAAATCATCGCTATCAATAATAAAAAAACTTTTAATATTAAAGCGATATTTATTATTATTATAAACAAATACAAATGAAGTAATAATAATTATTTTCTTAATATTTAGTCATGGCGTCTTTTGCCGCGATTAGAGCCTTGATTCTTCTTGGCAAACTGTGGATACTTGTTCATACAATCTATTTTATCTACCAATTATGATTCTGTATCACAATGCAACTAGCAAACTTCTCAGACTTTTGCTCTTCCATGTAAGTTCAAAGTCATATAACCGATAGGCGTTGCCAAAGCATCCCATTAATGCTTTCCCATCACAAAGCAATAGCGTAGCTACGAAAATAGAACAATCAAAATAAAAATATTTGTGCTATATTATACACACTACACTTAGATAATGATATATCACAAAAAAAAGAACTAGGTGTATCTAATCATTTGACCAGGGACTATATGTTTAAATTTCTATGCTCTTTCCTTCTTTACATATTTTTCTCTCCTTTACATGTTTCTTTACATA
>BGPR01042512.1:0-13233 GCA_013235015.1 Araneus ventricosus | reverse complement strand
TCACATTTCCTTAAAAGAAAATCAAGGACTTTTAAGGACTAAAAAAACCAAAAAATAAGGACCTTTAAATTGAATAAACTTAACGAATTGTCGCACGTATTTTTAAATAAAATGTCTCATTTTTGCAAATTCATCCTATTAGATGATAAAGTATAATATAAAACACAGAAGATCCATTACAAATTTAACACAACAAAAACTCTTAAAAATATGAGTTAATAAATTGATGTAAAAAACCCCATGAAACTGGTAATCAAATTAAATATCTTTTAATTCCAAACTTTTTTTCATTCAATTTTACATCCAAGGTATTTATTTTAATTTTTTTTCAGTAATTATTTTTCTTAGTTCATTCGATTGAATAAATGTCCTTATTATGAATTTATGTCCTTTGACTTTTCAGCCTCATTAGCTAAATCATTTGCTTCCCCGTTTGTTTGGTGTATTTGGTTTGGAACATTTTCTTTTGTTTTAAAAAATCTATTTCCTCCTAGAGCTTTTTGTTTCAGTTGTTTTGTTTCAGTCTTTTCTTTCGATCTTTCACTTTCTAAATACTGCATGTATTTTGCTCTAGCTGAGGTGGCAAAAAGTAAGGACTTTTTAAAAATGGGGCATAAAAATAAGGATTTGTAAGGACTTTTAAGGACTAAATGTAAAAGTAAGGACTTTTCAGGACGCGTGCGAACCCTGGAAACGAAGCGAGTACACATCCTAAACCCTAGGTTAACCGAAAATATTCCCTTTTGCAGCCCTACAACCTTGCCTCTTTTAAAATCATCTTACAGCACATAATCTTGCCTCCGTTTCCTTCAAAACATTACACATATCTATTATCATTTCACCAGAGGGACACCTTCAAAACATATATAACAATCAAAACAGGATCAATAATATTTTTTAACGAAATAAGTAATGAAACAAAATTCTTTAAGCAACATAACAGAAAAAATTTAGTAAGTCTGAATTTGTAGAATATCCGCATTAAGGGGAATGTATTGATTCCCTGTAATTTTTCTTACATGAATTAAAATATTTTATACCAATATTTGAAATATAAGAGATATTCAGCTTAAGACAACTAACAAACAACTTCTACCACATCTTCATATGCTCCTGGAAATTATCTTTCCTTTTAAGCATTGTTCAGGACAAATTTGTATAACAACAGTTATAAATCACAGTAGAGCAAAATTATGTTGTAAAAATGAATCACTCTGGTTCATTGGTCAAATGTTTTACAGGGTTTTTACATTCACAGTTTACTTTCCACTGATATGTTCCATCTTCATATTCTTCCTTTTTCCATATTGGTACTTGTGCTTTAATAGCATCAATTCCAAATGAAACTGCTTCCAATGCATCCTTTCTGTGAGCAGAACTAGCTGCAACTAAAACACTGGTTTCACAAACTGGCACAGTACCAATTCTATGGATGAGAACTACATTTGCAGTTGGCCATTTGCTTTTCATTGCATCAGAAATTTTTCTCAATTCTTTTAAAGTCATTTTTCCATACGCTTCCTAACTGAGTTGTTTCACTTTTTTCCCTTTAAAACCGTCTCTCGTAGTTCCAATGAAACAAGCGGTAGCACCGCATGAAGGATTCGAAAGACTTGATAAACTTTCTGCTACTTCAATTTTATCTGTGGTTATTTTAATGCAATCCATGGTTTCACGGAAACCTTCTACTGCCCATAAGGTAACGGCTCAAAAATATCTCTTACACTATATTATCACCAAAAATTATTTCAATGAATATCGAATAAGATTTTTAAAATTGCAGTTTAAGACATCAACATCAAAATGTGATTTTGTTTACTAATAACAGAGCAGCCGAGATTTTGTAGCGGTTATAGTTATAATGGGGAGTCAAGAATTCTTCATCTAGGAATTTTTCAAAGAATTCTTGTATCTAGGTGTTACGCAAGTTTTTTTGTTCCAAAGCTTTAAAATTATGTGTTATAAATATTTGGGAAAGGCAAAAAAATTTGAATTTTGCTTTCAAAATTTTACAATTCAGTTAATGATGTAAATATCCTAATTATTTTAAAATAGTTACATACAATTTTATTCCTTCTATCTTAATTGTAATCGTAAAATACGCGCGAAGTGAAGTGTTTTCGTTTGAATAAGAATCTTTGGTTTTGTTTTCGTATCATCTCATAAAATTTAACCCTTTTTTTAAAAAAAAGTTAAAGTACTAATTATTTTTTCTTTTAATTTTTTTTTCTGTGGTTTAAAATATGTTGGGTGACAAAGCGCTAGAATTAATAAAGCAGTTACAGAGATGTGATTACTTGAACCCAATTCAAGTTTGTGTTTTTACTTCTATTATTCCTTTTCTGACATCATTTGAGTAAATGAGAAAAAATGCTTAAATTGCCATTTTCCTCTCTTTTCCGTCAGGATGAAGTAATGAAGCAAGTGTTTGAAGAAATGAAAGTTCTTTTCGAAGAAAATCAAGCAGATGTGTTTTTTTTTCTTTTTACCAAGTTAATTATTCACTATAATTTGTCATTTCAGTTCCCATAATTAGAAAACACTTTGCATCGTCTTATTAATTATTGTATTTTTTCCTATTTTTTTACACATATAAAAAGCAACTATATAAAAATAGTGATGGTGCATATTTTAAATTGAGATTTTTTTCCAAAAGTTAATATATATATTAAAATTCTATGAAAAACTTTTATGCATTAAAATTATTCTACAAATATTAGAAAAAGCTATCAATATTCTCTTTAGTAATGCCCCATATGCTGGACCACTTTTTATTGTTTATGTACTATTTTAGAACAGCTCAAAACTGCATTGCGTGGCAATCAAATTGATATGTAGGCCACTAGACATGTAAGTTTTAAAAATCTGTATTAGAAAATGTTTTGCTTCTGAGATAAGTCAATATATAGATAAAACAGTAATATTAAAAAACATAAAGGGTAAAAGCTAGCTTTTGGTTTATAAATATTAAAAATAAAAGCTCCTAGATGTATTTTCATAATTTTATTGTGATCACTACCATCTTTTTATTCACCACAACTTAGGGATTTTATTTAGTGTATAATTCATGCTTTGTTTTGCAATTTTTCTCTCTTAAACAAATATAATTATTTATTAATGTTTAAAAATATTGCATCTAGAAAGCAAATGATATTTTTTCCAAAATATAATGTCTACAATTTATTGAAAGAATGCACTATTGACTATTGCATATATCAAAATCTTTTTTTAAGTTTTTTGTGCTTGGTGAGAAAAAAAGATTTGCAATTTGACATTAAAAAAGAAATATATAAATTTAATTATGAGTCGTTTTACTGCAAGTGTTGGTATTTTTTTCTAACTATTTTATGCATCTTATATATTAAAAATAGGTTGGACAGAATTCAGGCCACAAAGGGTATACTTTTGATTTATAATCTTACCCTTGATAGAAAATTTTGTCCATTTTAGAACTCCTATAGCGAGTGGTCTGAAAAAGTTCGTCATTCGGGTTCTTATCCATTCCTTCCATTTTGAATAATCTCTTTTACATTCTAAATTCTATTTTATGTGTTCTAAATATTAATCGCTGTAATTTTTTTGTTGATGCAATCACTTGATGCTGTTGCGTTGAGCACGCAAAAAGGTGTATTGTTATCATTTTTTTGTTTAAATCTTCTGCTTCTTATTTATAGTTTTTACCTTTTAATTTATATTTCTATTATTTATTTATTTTAAAAATAGGATCATATTAAATTAAACGGATAAAAAAATTTGGAACAATAAAATAATGAAAATGAGCATTAGTTTCAAAAGTTGATAACTTTTTTAACACTAAATTTTTCAAAAGAAACTGTTATACAGTAGAACTTCAGAAATCTAAACTAATTGTGGCTGACCTCTGTTTGGATTCTGGGAAATTTGGATTATCTGGGAAATTAAGTAAAATACTCTTGATATATAGCTACCAAATGTGTTAGAGTATACCTATTGACTTTGGGTACTTTCTGAAAGAGTATGAAAAGCAATTCTCACGGTACAGTGATGAGTTGAGGGTTAAGCAAGATATCTGATTTAAGTTTAAGGTACGGAGCCGTTTCTCCACACTTTGCATCGCCAACTTTTAGACGACAAAAGTTTAGCGATGTGCTTACATTTGTTTTGGTTGTGCAGTGACGTTCAAATTAGTGTCTGGTGCGCACAACATTAAATTGGAGTTCTGCGTTTCGGCTTGATTGGTCAGCTATGCGCTAATTTAAATTTTATTGGATGATTTAATAGAATTTGCATAATATTTCGTTTGGAATTTAACGGTTTTAATTTTGACAGTTCGTGTATTTTTAACAACTGCGGTGTTTATTATGGCTGCAATTTCTCAAATTTCTTCGACAAGATGCAATTCATTACGAAACAATGTTCATGGCAAAATTGGAAGCATATTGACTTATTACAAACTTCTGAAAGCTAACATTTAACGAAGAAGCGAAGCTACTAGTTTCCGGCTTTGCTGAAAGCGAAGCCGATGATGTTTTGTTACGTTAAAAAAATTACCTCGGTTCGCGTATTCAAAAGAACAATAAAATGTTCACTGTTCACCCAAAACAAACATTCTCACATCGCCAAACCCCTTGGCGACAAAAAGTTGGCGATGCAAATCGAAAAGGAATAGCTCCGTACCATATATATAAACTGAACTTTTACCTATATCCGATTATGATTTTACTAATTAAGGTGCTGTATTCATTCTTAAAGACCTTTTCCAAATACTTCTTTTAAGTTAGGAAAATTCGCTTTGTTTCTGATTTGTAATTGTTATTTTTCCTTCATTTTTCAGTAAAATTTTTTCAGAAAATTGAAAAAAGATGTTCGGATTATCCGAAATTTTGGATTCCTGGGATCAGATTCTCGGAGTTCTACTGTATTTAGAAGCACATTTGAAGATCGTATTTAGTAAACTAGATTTATTTGTTCAAAAAGTTATATATGAAGGGTTCAGAATAAAGTGGACTAAGTCCATGTTTTGTCCATTTTGCACTAATGCTGCCATGATAGTGCAGACATGTTATATTTTCTGTGTAATACTGATTCAAGTCCATATTTCAAAAAAAATTAAAGTCCACTGTTAACTTTTAGGTGTGTTTTCTTCGAAATAAATCTCATGGACTCTATCCACTTTAACAATAAACCCTCCATATATGGTTTTTTTTACTAAATGTTTATCGATTTGATTGTTTTTTAATACATATATCTCTTACCTTTAGCAATGCTTCTAGAGGCGGAGATGCATTCGGAACTGCCTCATGCAGTACTTTGAAGGAACCGGAGATGTGTTTTGGCATATTCGTATGTGACCATACCTAATATTTTCAAGATGGAGTATTTTGCTTTTCCTACTTTCATTATGATAATCGATAATTTATTATGCGTGGCTGAAAATAGAAAGATGTGCTGTTTTTTTTAATAATTAAATTACTCTTCTCTAGGTATACAATAGAGAAACACTTGCTAATTCTGATACTGCATATATATATGCTGGGTACTTTTTGAGGGGATAGTGACAAAATTTTTTACGTTTTTTCGTATGTAGCTAGCAGAAAAAAGCACTTATTAATATCATAGGCGGGCTTATCTTCCTGACTAGCAGCTTGTCATGATATTTTTCAAATTATTAAATTTTTGTCTTTTGTGTCTTGTATGTCTTTGTCTTTTGTTTCGTATGTTTTGATATATATATTTAGTTTAAGAGTATCAGAGCCATTTTTTTCCAGTAATTAAAATTGCATATATCAAGGATTATTTGAAATTCTAATGGCCAAACATTATTTCTCACCAAATTGAATATACCTCTTATAAAGTCCTCTATTTTTGTGTTCCAAGTTTAATTCTGAAGAATGTTTAAAGGCAGCATATGCTAGTAATTAATTTTGATATATGCTAATTTTTCATTGACGATGAACTTGAATAACAAGCAACCTTTATCCAAATCTTGAGCTTTGATTATGTTTAATTCATGATATTTAGGAAATTGTTTTATCAGTTTGTATTAGTATAAATAACCTCTTTCTAGTAAATCCTTTTCTAAGAAAAACTAATAGTTTTTTTTTTTGCTGTGAAAAAAGTTAGTCTTTTGTTACTTTTATCTAGATTATTTATTCCAGCCAATTTTATGTTTGTTACGAAGAAAATAATGATTTTCATTTCATATTTGTTAAGCATTAAATGAAAAATTTAAATACAAATAATGTATAGAAAACTGTTGAATGTCATCGCTTTGAAATAATAGTATAAAAAGAGATGGGGGATAATGGAAGTAATATAGAGGAGAAGAGCAATAAAGTTTTAAAATGGAAACCTGTTTTTTAAATATCTAATTATTATTAAGCAAGAAATTTTGAAATAAAAAATAATTCTCTCTAAATCTTGCCAATAGCAACACTAGTAGACATCAGTACTGTTTTTATTTTTGAAAAGTAATTTTTTTCAGTAAAATCATTTTCTTTCCTCCTTTGCTATTGAAACAAAGTGTCAGAAAGGAAGGACATCAGAGAGGCAATTGACTGAATTTGGCAAAATTTTCTGTGGTCCAAAATATCTTTGTATTCAATACTGCAAATTGGACTTTCCTTTATTGGATTTCCGGTCGGGGTGGAGGGCCTCCTCCTTTCACATCCCCACCAGCATCCTCTACCATACCCATCAAAAACTGAAAAACACCAATAATTGCAGCTATGAAAACTACAGTTCTGTACACAACTTCAACGAACGACCACAACGAATCACTTCCTGATCTGAACATATCGCCTGGTGTGGGTATAGGATCATGATGATCATCTGCAGGCCTCTCGGGAAGGTGGACTGGGCAGTGGTCACCTATCATGGTCATCAAACATGACTCATGATAGGTGCAGCCACACAGGAATACCAGAAAAGGAGATGTCCTGGCGGAACTTCCACACTTATTGCAGCTGACCTTAGAAGCCATCTTCAAGGAAAAAAAAATAATCTTAAAAATTTAGAACAGTACTAAAATACAGGGACAAAGGGTTCACAATTGGCGACATTTGCGTCCGGCTAACGGAAAAGTAACTTTTTTTTTTAGTAGATTCAGGATTTTTTCAGCTTTTTAAAGACTATTTTTCCTTATATGTGACAATGTCGCCAATTGTGAACAGCCAAGTCGCCAAGCGAAGCGATTTTCCGTCAGCCGGGCGCAAATGTCGCCAATTGGCAAACTGCAAATTGGACTTTCCTTTATTGGATTTCCGGTCGGGGTGGAGGGCCTCCTCCTTTCACATCCCCACCAGCATCCTCTACCATACCCATCAAAAACTGAAAAACACCAATAATTGCAGCTATGAAAACTACAGTTCTGTACACAACTTCAACGAACGAACACAACGAAGCACTTCCTGATCGGTTCATATCGCCTGGTGTGGGTGTAGGATCATGATGATCATCAGCGGGCCTCACTGGAAGGTGGACTGGGCAGTGCTCACCTATCATGGTCTTCAAACATGCCTCATGATAGGTACAGCCGCATTGGAACACAAGAAACGGAGATGTCCTGGCGGCGCTTCCACACTTGTTGCAACTGACCTTCAGAGCCATCTTCAAGAAAAAGAAAAAAAAATAATCTTAAAAATTTAGAACAGTACTAAAATACAGGGGCAAAGGGTTCACAATTGGCGACATTTGCGTCCGGCTAACGGAAAAGTAACTTTTTTTTTAGTAGATTCAGGATTTTTTCAGCTTTTTAAAGACTATTTTTCCTTATATGTGACAATGTCGCCAATTGTGAACAGCCAAGTCGCCAAGCGAAGCGATTTTCCGTCAGCCGGGCGCAAATGTCGCCAATTGCGAACCAAACGCGAGGCAAGTCGCCAAGAGAATGGTTGTAAGAAATTTGGCGGAATTCTACATTATTTGGCGATTTTTCGCTTGCGAATGAGCTTGGGAATTTTAAATCCTACATTATGAAAGTTGCAGCTATTTTTTTTTATAAAATATGAGCAGCTTTATTTTAATAAATCTGATTTTAGCTTCAATAAAAAAAACACCCCACTTTTCGGCACAATATTTTGTCAATTTATACATGATTTGACTTAACAACGTTTAATCATCATCGTTTGATATCAACGTTTAATGTGTTGAGAGAATAAAAAGTCAGTGATATAGTAAGGCAAAATTACTTTCGTATGTCTTGATGTGTAACTTTACATTGTGTTAATTTCTGTATAACATTTGAATTTCATTTCTGCGTAATATTTTACTTTATTATTAAAAAATGATAGTTTGAAACTTTGGGCACAGAAACAAACCATTTCTATTGCAGACTGGGAATAACATCAAATTGAAATCCATTGTTCATTTCTGTCCTCTGATCATGCATTTCCTTCGATGTAAGGTTGTGGCCTCTTTAAACTTGATAAAAATGGCATATGTTTATTTTTTAATTTCTGCAGCAACAGACAATTTTTGTAGTTATTCCAAATACAGAAATTATTAAAATTTAGTGTAGGATAATTTGTTTTTTTGTAACTAATATTACAATTTGGCTTAAAAGTTTCTTTTGGGCCTTGAACAGGTGTTACGGCTGTAGATTTTTCTCCTTTCCATATGGACTGATACAGGCAGTGTAAATACAAAGGCATTAGAATTTATTTCCCCTTGTAAAGCAAATCTATGAGAAATTCCAGTCACCATGTAAATAATTTCGTTCCCTTCTATTGTGTCACCACCTGTGTAATGGCAGGCTCTACTGATGAAGGAATACTATAATACAACATTTCTTGGGCAATACGGAAGACAAAACTTTTTTTTTGTGAGAGAGGAAACACACTCTTGTTTCTCTATTTAGGATTCAAATTTTAAAAGGATAATTTGAAATTTTATATAACCGTAATCTAAAGGTTAAAGTAATTATTAGTTGACAAGGAATTGTGTCCTCAGTCCTTTAAAAAAATCATTTCTTGTTTTGTATACAAAGAAATTATTGTAATCATTAAAAAATTTGACCTTGAGATTTTGATGAATCTCCAAGTTTTAGGCCCCCCTATTTCTGGAGGGTGCAAAGAATCTTGGAATTATGCCTGCCTGTTCATGTGGCATGGACATAATAGCTCTAAAAGGTAACAAACTAGATGGATGAAATGTGGCATATGGCTTTATCCCCAAAATTGCAGACTGGCCGCGACGTCACATGGAATCATCGGGATAAATACGGATCTCGGCCCTTAATAAAGATATCAAGAAAATTCGAGTACTTTTGTCGTGTTGAGAAAACACGTCCCTTCTCTTGGCCATTTTTTTTCTCCTGAGAAGGGGTACAGGAAGTATGATCCCTTTCCCCTCTGATTTTCTGGGAATTTCGCGTGGGGTGTTTGACCTTTTTTCCTTCGTCCGTGAATAAACTTGGAGAACTTTCTCTGACGAAGGTTGGTTGACCAATGGTCTTTGAGTTGGGGACTCCGAAAAGAGATCTTTTTGGGTTGCTAGGCAGATCGGAGAGAGGAAGTCGTGAGGTGAGAAGTGCGTGTTTTCGACCGGGGCCCCCTCGGGGTTTCCCACTGCCAGCACGGTGAGAATGATTTCGCAAAGATACATTGATAGATCGCAAGATAGATTGAAAAACTGTCTGCACCTGTGTGGAAAGAGCTGACGTTGAACATCGGATGAGCGTATGGGTGAATCCTAATGAAAGCCGGGTTCACATTTCGAGTTGGAAATCTGGCGCTTATTGTTTTTGGAAAGGAAAATTCATAGCTGTGACAGCGGAGGTCTGTGGTCACGAATAATAGATTTGACACATTGATTCGTGTCGGTGATGATAAGTTGCAAAATTTATCAATCCGTCAGAATTTGTCCGCGACAAACAGTGGTCCGGACCTCAAGAAAGATGAATTACCCTAAATATTTCGTTTTGAAACTTGAGCTAACGTTGGCTAAAACTGAGTTCTTAATACGAGATTTTATTGCTGGGGAACAGAAGTTGTGTCTTGAAAATACATGGGCGGGAGAGGCAACTCATGCCAAAATGATCTAGTGTTTTCCTTTGTGTTATCTGTTCGTGTATATGTATTTGCTTGGTATGAAGGTATGATTCTAAGTATGATGGCGAAATGAAGCTTTTCTTAATTGCATGTGTAGGAAATTTATTCGCTACGTTTTATGACATGGACTGTGTTGCAAAAGTTTTAAGTGAAGTGATCATGTTATATATAGTCTGGAAATAAACATGTCTGTCTGTGAATGGCATTTGCTTTAATTCTTCAAATTTCTTACAAAATGCTACAAAATTATATTGAACTCGGCTTCTCAAACAAAATCCTGGTATGTGTTTTTATATTAGTGATGGATCATGTCAATGTGCTGTTGTATATGTTTTATTGATTTTTTTAAAATAAATGTATGTTATTCAGGTCTGCACAGGTTGATTTAATGTAGGAGGACAGAGTCCTTAAAAGTTTTGAATTATTACTTCTCTTTTTAAATTCATCTTGTTCTTATTCAAAATTTTACAGTTAATAATTGTTTTCCTTTGTTAAAAGATCTAATGTAGACAGAGCTTCCTTAAGGCATGGCCTGGATGTAACAATGGGTTATTGCATTAATTAAACACAACGCGTTAAAATTTATTATTATTATTATTATTTGACTTCAGAAGTCCGGCATTCTTTAACCCTCCGACTCCTAGCGGCCCTCAAAATCTCACTACCTTTGTATACGGAGGTTTTGTTGACATATGGATTCGTGAAATGGACTCGTCCGCCTTCTCCCTTTTTCTCCTCACAGTTGGTGGTCGAAAGATCACTGGAGCGTGACCCAGGGGTAGAGACTGGGGTCGCTAGTTGAATGATACAGTCCTCGATGGAGAACACAATGGGATTTTTTCAATTGTTACCTCGATAATAGGGGTTTATAATATTTTTGTTTTTAATGTCATTTTTCTCAATATATTCAAACAATTTATTTAAATATAAAATAATGTGGAGCGCCGTAGTCAGGAAATGAAATTTGTCATGGCTATTTATATTCCTTTTACGAGCTATTTGATAAACTTTTGGATTATAATTCTTCACAATACTTTTTCACAAAAATGGTATCTCTTTTAAGAGAGATAAATTAACCTGTTGCATCCTAAACTGGTAACCTTCAGAAATGACTAAGAACAAAAAGGGAATATTTAGAACATCCCCTTCGGAATTCAGTTGTGTGCTGTTCAATCCACACTGAACAAGAGAAAATAGGCTCATTTACAAAGCAAGGCTCCCAATTCTATAGCAAAATCTCTCTGACACATGTTCCAGTAATTTTACCACTCCTTACCAGATAAATGATTCTGAAATAGACTGTAAAGGCCAGATGTAGCGTTTTCTTTCCTTGGTCATTTTTAACGCTAATTATAGTGACATTCGGTGATTGATTTGATGGTACATTTTGTAATGACAATGCAACAGGTTAACAGACTTCTTTTCACATAGAGAGACATATGTTTCTGTAAGAAAAACACACGCTTCTTTTTTAGACTAAGGGAGAAATATAAACAATTTTAAGGGAATTTATTTTTGAGGAAAGCGCAAATGTTTGTAAGAAATAAAATAGAATTGCGAACGTCTATATTTCCTTTGTACGAAAAAGATAAACTAGAAAATTGAGAGTACTGTAAGTGATGTATATATAAGAGTATAACATAGATGGAATTTAGTAAATGGATTTAACTAACAAAACTGATACACCATTCATTATATCCCATGATAGTTGATTCGAGATTCAAGTCTTTGTGATTAGTTGAATTTCAACTAGTATTTTTAATACCTAATTTATAAGAAAAGAATTTTTTATTAAATAAAAAGAATATAAAATAATGTAACTTATCAGCAATATAAGCAGCAAACTCAGAAAGTAGTAAATCTACTGTATTAGATTCGGTGGGTTTTACCATATTTTAAAATTGTTTGAAGTGAAATATTTTAGTCGAAGCCATTTTTATTTTTTTCTAAATGTTTATTTGGCCGGTAAAAATTCGGTCAAGTTTCTGATTTTTTTCATGAATTTTAATTTTTGAGATTGGCTAAAATTTAATGAATTGACTAAACAATGTTTCCGACAATTTCCAATTTTCCAAATCCTAAATCAGTTTGGAAAGCTTTTAGAGTGAATGTGTTTTAATTATTGGTCCTTCAAATGTCACGTAGAAAAACATCAATCCTTACCTTTTTCTAAAAAACGAAGTTAAATCACTGATATATGATTTTATAATATGACTCCTTATCGCTTAGAAATAAAATTTAATGCCTTTATTTAACACGTTATTGACCAAACCATTTACAGCATAGTTTTAAGAAAAAACAAATTTAATAAAAACAATTTTTAAATGTACACTTTTCTTTAGATGTATATAAGGGAAAAAGCATTCTATTTTAATTATTCCTTATCTTTCTTAATTCATTATTATAAATATTATGTAATCTTGAAATAATTTTTAACACAAATTTGCAATTATGAAACACCTCTTGTAAGGAATTGGAATTTAGTTCAGTTAATCGATTTATTTATAATTAAGGTATAAAAATATAAAAACTGTTGTATTGTCATCGAGAAGAAAAATTGCAAGAAATTTTAAAAATCAAGTACATCACTAATAAAATTTAGCACAGCTTGCGAGTGTTTTGTTTTTGTTTGTTTATATTTAAAATCTTGAATACTTCAATCAAGCCCAGTGAATAAAAAAATTACATATTCATGAGTAAATCATTTTAATTATATTTTCTGGAGTAAAAGTTAACCCGTTTTAAGTAAGAAATACTAAAGCTTTCAATACCACACTTTTCCGTTAGCCGGGCGCAAGCGAAAAATCGCCAAATAATGTAGAATTCCGTCAAATTTCTTACAACCATTCTCTTGGCGACTTGGCTCGTGTTTGGTTCACAATTGTCGACATTTGCGCCCGGCTAACGAAAAAGTACCAAAACTGGCAAAAACAAAGAACGAATCCTCTGTCCTCAACCACTGGACCGATTTTGCCAAATTTTTTTATTTCATAAGAAAGCTCGTGACCTCTAGATACCTCATCTATGGTCGACTGTCCCTCATCACCCTTCATTTTCGAGAGAAATCTCAAAAACACTACTTCACTACGCATTATCTATGTGGAAAAACTTTGATCACTATACCGATTTCGCCAATTCCGCCAATCAATGGTCTCTTGCTCTATTCCGTCTTCCATTTCCGAGAGATATCGCAAAATAAAACCTT
>BGPR01042511.1:0-13234 GCA_013235015.1 Araneus ventricosus | reverse complement strand
GTCCCACCAAACTCGAAAAAAGATCGCTCTGTATCGCAGTCTCTAAAGCAGAGGTTCTCAATCTGTGGTACGAGTACCCCTGGGGGTATACGAATAATTTATTATATGTGAAAGGTAGATCTGTAGAAAAGTTTATCTGTGAAGAATTTATTATCTGTAAAAAGTAGACTTCGAAGTCCCACCAAACTCGAAAAGATATCGCTCTGTATCGCAGTCCCTAAAGCAGAGGTTCCCAACCTGTGGTACGCGTACCCCTGGAGGTACGAGACGAATTTATTATCTGTGAAAAGTAGACTTTGAAGTCCCACCAAACTCGAAAAAAGATCGCTCTGTATCGCAGTCTCTAAAGCACGAGTACCCTTGGGGGTACGCGAAGAATTTATTATCTGTGAAAGGTATATCTGTAGAAAAGTTTATCTGTGAAGAATTTATTATCTGTAAAAAGTAGACTTCGAAGTCCCACCAAACTCGAAAAAATATCGCTCTGTATCGCAGTCTCTAAAGCAGAGGTTCCCAACCTGTGGTACGAGTACCCCTGGGGGTACGCGAATAATTTATTATATGTGAAAGGTAGATCTGTAGAAAAGTTTATCTGTGAAGAATTTATTATCTGTAAAAAGTAGACTTCGAAGTCCCACCAAACCCGAAAAAAGATCGCTCTGTATCGCAGTCTCTAAAGCAGAGGTTCCGAACCTGTGGTACGCGTACCCCTGGAGGTACGAGACGAATTTATTATCTGTGAAAAGTAGACTTCGAAGTCCCACCAAACTCGAAAAAAGATCGCTCTGTATCGCAGTCCCTAAAGCAGAGGTTCCCAACCTGTGGTACGAGTACCCCAGGGGGTACGCGAAGAATTTATTATCTGTCAAAGGTAGATCTGTAGAAACGTTTATCTGTGAAGAATTTATTATCTGTAAAAAGGAGACTTCGAAGTCCCACCAAACTCGAAAAAAGATCGCAGTCTCTAAAGCAGAGGTTCCCAACCTGCGCAAGTGGTACGCTTACCCCTGGGGTACGCGAAGGACCATTTGGGGTACGCGAACTCAAAGTCGGTAATGGCGGACGCAAGAAAACATAATGGAATTTTGTTTTCCCCAAGTTCGTGTGAAAAGTAAATGTGAAAGTTGTGCAAGTCCTAAACCCGCCCTCAAAATAAGAAAAAAAGAAAGCAAAAGCAAGTGTAATTTTTAGCTATCCTTAATGCGAAATTATTACCATACTGATTTCATATCTTTTGACTTTGAACTAATACTATTGTAAAGATTGAATAAATTGCAAATGTTATAAATTCTAGTCATTTGACTCTGAAGTTTACCTATGCCCTTAACATTATTGATAAAAACTTCTTCGTATAGATGAATGGTTGGAGGGGGACATCATAGTAAGGGGCACGAGAAAATGAAAAGTCTAATCAAGGGCCGCGAGAGGGGAAAACGGTTGAGAACCCCTAATTTAGAAACCAATATGCTTAAGGAAAATAATGGCAAATTTTCATTAGTGTTTTTTTTTTCATATACGACGTATATCAACAAAAAATTGAACTTCAAGATTTGTGTGACTTGTGATATTTCAGAGATCCTTCAGTCCAGAAACATTTTTATTATTTGGAACGATGTTAGTTATCTTCATTCTTTCTTTGTATGTGTGGGAATTAAGTAAATTAATTTATTATCGTGATAATTGACTAAAGAAATTTCTTGAATGAAAAATTAATATATTTTGGAGGAACTTTTTTTGACAGCAATTTCTTAAAATATGAATCTCACGTCGCCTGTATGTAAATAATTACAGAATGAAATTCTGCTGTATAGTTCTTGTGATATTGATGTTACAGGCAATGTATGAAACGACGGCATTCCATAGAACACCTAGGCTTGTTATAGAATGCCGGGCTTTTTAGGCAAAGTATGAAATATAAGAATTATTATATACTTTCCCCCAATCATTGTATATAATACCTAGGCGTTTTATAGAATGACAAATGCTATTTAGGCAAAGTATGAAAAAAGTTCATGATAAGGCTATTATTTAAAAGACGTGTATTCCTCAAAAACACATATGATATTTTGAAAAATAATAAAAGAGTGTCATTAAAAAATCAATTATTTAAAATACGTAAAGAAAAATGAAAGTTATACGGATCAAAGTTTATGCCTATCTTATTAAAAAAAATGTGAGGACATCTAGGAATAAAATATCAAAGAAAGAAATAATTTTATTTTGAATTGCACTTAATTTTACTTCTTATGAAAACGAATCGACGACGTATTTCATGCTTTGCAGATTTGTTATTTGCAATTCTTTAGAATGCCTAGGAAATGTATGAAATGTTAATCGTCTCATACATTGCCGACCAGTTTTCGGCATTCTATAAAATACCGGCTTTCATACATTGACGGTAACATCGACAACCCTTTGATTTGCATTGGTATTTCAAATAATGACACGCCAATAACAATACACTCAATGAAAAATATGTCCTCCAATCTTATGTATGTATGTATATATATATATATATATATATCAAAACCAACATATAAACACAAAATAAAAACTCAAAAACAGTAAAAAAGGACAAAATGGCTAAATAGACAAAAACCAGAAAAAACCAAAAAAATTGAAAAATATCATAGCGAGCCGCTAGTCAGGAAGGGAAGCTCGCTCATGATATTAATTGGTGCTTTTTTTCTGCTGACGACAAACGAAATCCGTTAAAAATTGCCGTCATCCCCTCTAAAAACACAAAACAAACGAAAATGGAAGATTTCTTGAATAAAAAATATAAATACAAATACATTTAAGAAGATTTAAAAAGAATCAAATACAAAAATCCGAATACAAATACAAAAAATCCGAATACAAAAATACCTAGAATAAAAAAATATATATAAATATATATATATATATATATATATGAACCTTTTTATGAACAAAAAGTATGACAAACGTAAATTTTCTGCTATATTAGATAAACAAATTAATTGCTTCCCTATAAAAAATATTAAAATTAAACGTGCATTTAAATATAAGAAACAATTAGGCAGAATGATATTTAACTATAATATTATAAAAGAAAGTAATACGAGTGATGATTGCAAGTGTATAAAATATAATAATTCCTTGAATGAAGATCATGGACATGTATTACTGGAGATTTGAATATTGTTGGAAATGAAAAACTTAGAGAATTAATGAGTAAAGGTACAAAGCATCGTAATAGTAATGAAATTATTAAAAAGCAAATTAAAAGATATTGAGAAATTTATATTAAATATGGCAATTAAATATAGTCTGCCTCTAGAGGCATTTAATGAATATAGACATAAAATATTATTAGATCTTTTTAACTATAATTTTAAATCTAATGATTTTAATAGATATCCTGATATTAAAAAAAAACATATTAAAGATTTGCAAACAGAATTTGTAATAGTCTATATAGACAAAGTGCCCAGTAACTTTGTTATAATTTGTAAATATTATTACAAAAAATTACTTAATGATCATACTATTAACAGTGATATTTATAATGAGACAAAATTAGGTGAAAGGGAAATTTCTAATAGAATTCAAGCCTTCCATAAAAAACTGGGAACTAATTATATTAAAAAAGATTATCCTCACATCTTTCTGACACCAAAATTTCACAAGAGTCCTCTTAAATTTAGAAGCGTTACTAACGGCTGCAATACTTATATTACAAAATCTGGCAAACTCTTGCAAAAATACATACAGACAGTGATAGAGAATTTAAATAAGCAAAAAGATACAATTAAAGTAAATAATAGTGTAGAGATATTAAATGTAATTAAAGATGTAGAAATAACTAGTGTACATACTTTTGACTTCCAGGATTTATTTAATAGTATAGATATTGAAGATTTGACTAATACCCTAGTAAATATACCTAAAGATTTTGATCTTAAAAAGGATATTAACATTAATAATTTTAAAAATCTTATTAATCTTGTTCTAAAAGAAAATTATATCTTTTTTGATCATAGGATTTTCCATCAAATTAAAGGATTACCTCAAGGAGGTCCAGCTAGCAATAGTTTAGCAAATATTTACCTTCACTACTATGAGAAAGATTTTACTAATTATAGCCATAGTATATTATTCCGTTATATAGATGATTTAATATTATTCAATAAAGAAATAGACCTTAAGCCACATATTCACTTCTATCCTGATTATTTAAAACTTATAAAAACTAATGACAATGAATTAGCTGCAGAATTTCTAGATCTAGATATAAAAATTATAGATAACGAAATAGTAACAGATATCTTTGATAAAAGAAATGCATTTAATTTTCAAATTAATAAATTTCCTTTTTGGGATAGTAATCTTAGCATTTCTGTCTTCAAGAACTTAGTGAAAAATTATATAATTAGAAATAATAATTTAGTAACAGACATTGATAATAGAATTAAGAACATAAAAAATTTCTATTCTTTTGCAATAGATTATGGAATGCCAATAAGTTTTCTAAGAGTATATACAGATAAGAAATATTTAAGTCATTTAGAATAAAACATTCATATTGGTATATAATGGATTATTTTTATTTCTTTGATTGTAGGTTAGCGTTCTTTCATATTCTACTTGTAATGTGTAATTTTATTCAAATTGGGTTATTGAGTTATTGGTTTCAGATTTATTACATAGATGGCGCCAGGATGTTTCAAGTGAAATTTTCCTTTTTAATATACATTTTTACCAACCTTCAAATTTTATCTAGATAAATAATTATATTACATTTTTTAAATAGTTTTGAAATTTTTAATAATATAAGTATCTTACTAATTCTTAATATCAAAAATTATATTATTTGGTCAATTATGCTGTTTCATAATTGGAAATCTACTACTGGCAATATGTGATGTCAAGTTAAGTGGCGGTTTATATTGAAAGTGTTGAATTATGGTAAGGATAAGCAGAGACACTGATTATTTAATGTTTAATGAAAAGTATGGGTATTTTATTGAATGATATATTTACTGTTTTAAGTGCAACATTATAGTGCAAAATAATAGTGTAATATATTGTTGTATTACATATTTTTATCCTGGATTTTAGTCTTATCTATATAGTTTTGCTTTATTGTTAGGGTTAGTGTATTACTTTTCTTTCTAAATTCTTTCATTTTAGGGTAAATTACCCTGTTTGTTTTTTCAACAACTTTAGTAACAGGGATGGTTTGTACAGCAAAATTAATTTAACCTGGCTAAAGCTTGTCCACAGCCAAGCTGCTATATTAATTGTTGAAAACTCCATATACTTAGATTGCCTTTTTCAATACTTTTAATAAAAAAAGAGTTTTTTTACTTGTTGACATATAAATGCTTATACTTAATTTTTTGTTCATGGCATCTATAGTATTTTCAATTCTTTAGATTTTGTTTTAAATTTGGTTGTATTGTTCAAATAATGAATTTTTAGTTTAGGATTTGCTTCTTGATATCTCTTGTTTACTTTGTTTCTGTATGATCGTATATAATAAGGTTATATTCAGATTTTATATATATAACAAATATATATATATATATATATATATATATATACATGTGACATTTTTTACAGTTGACATATAAATGTTTAAACTTAATTTTATGTTCATGGTATCTATAGTATTTTCAATTCTTTAGATTTGTTTTAAATTTGGGTGTATTGTTCAAATAATGACTTTTTAGTATAGGATTTGCTTCTTGATATGTCTTGTTTACTTTGTTTCTGTATGATCATATATATTAAGTTATATTTCGATTTATATTAATATATATATATAAAACACTGTCTTCAAATTTAATTAGACTAACCGGTTAAAAAGCATGTAATTAGAATAAAAATATCAATAATTTATTATTAACACGAGAATTCTTCTTTTGATCATGATCAATTCTTCTAAAAAATTAATTATGGTGTTGCTATTTATTTAGTAAAATATTTTGTTAATTACCTGTCAGCAAATTAAATGACGTGTAAAACATATACGCACACTATTTTTTTATTTCTAATAGTTTAGTTTATAGTTAAGCAAATAAAATTTATTTTATAATGACTTATCTATTTTATTTTATATAACACTGTTACGCAAAACATGAAAAAATAAAGAGAAATTTTCATAAAGGAATTTATAAACTAATAATCAAGTTATAAAAACTATTACAAGTACCGAACATAAAGTGAGAATAACTACTTTACTTCATCAAAGTTAAAAAAAGGATAAAAAAATGGATAAAATTTGAATTTTATTTTGTTTTTCCGTTAACAACTTGACAGGATACGATATTAAGAAAAAAATTGTTAGAGTTGAGTGTCACTTCACCTTGTCAAAAGATCAGAAAAATCGTTTGGTAACAAAATTAGTTATCATTAAAAATTCTGACAAAATGACAGAATAAAAACTAAGAAAGTTTAAACACGGTATAAATTCTTCGCTGCCGGAATTAAATGTCAGCTACACCTTCTACCTTAAGAAATGATATTAGGTTAAAAATACAGCCGCATATCTACTGGATTTAATAAATATGCAGCTTTCCCCAAAATAGAAGAAAATGAATTATGCTGTAAAGGGCGTGAACGCGAGAATTTTACAGACTGTCAAGTTACTCACATCTTTATAGAGGAAAACGTAACGTTCGAAATAAAAATTATAAAAGAAGTTTGAAACAAAATTGTCGAAAATGACTGACTTTTCGCACGCGTTATTATATGAAATTTGAATATCGCGAAATACAGTGCAAAACATTTTTATGAACTACTACTAGCAGTACGCGCACGGAGTTGCCCGTGGAATCAGGACTTCTACAAAATGTAGAAAAAATGCCCACAATGACTCGAAAAAGTTTTGAAAACAAAATCAAAACAAAAGATACACATTATTGATTTTCCCACTTATATTTCCTCTCGACAATGACGCGAATGTAATGACGTCACCGGAAGGAATCGGATTGTAGAAATGCAGGCTGGGAATGAAAGCATATTACGTCACTTCCTGCAAGGAAGCAACAGTGCATTCTGGGATCGTCCGGAGAAACTCTCGCTGTTAAATCTCGCTAGAAGAAAAACTGTTTGAACTGATCAGGGAAAAATTAATTCGAAAAACGGAATATGATATTTTAACCGTTCTTGTTTTAAATCTGACAGAAACGTTCCAGTTATAAGCTAAAACAAAAAAAAAATTATAGAGTTGTTAGAACGTCAGATGCGAGAATTTCAAGAAATCCTTATAAAAAATTACCATAAAAGTGACTATTATTTAAAAATTTCTCAAAATTCAGTAAATTATGTAGGAAATTCAAAACAAACTTCATCAGAACGAAAATTGTTTGTTCTATCCGATGGTGCATTTGTTGTTTTTCAACGATCATTAGAAAAAGATACTACAGTCGTAAACGTGCCGCAAAAGACCCAAAACAACACAAAACATTAAATAAAAAATTTCTAGATTAAATTTTAAAATTCCGGCTTCGAGGTGCATTGAGTCACCATTACGTCTACCTGTGTGCCAAATTTCGTGATTGTAAGTGCGATAGATTTGTCTGGACATCGCACACACGCAAACATTGCCTTTTAAAAGTATAGAAGAAATTATTTCAAAAATTAGATTTTTATTACTGCAAAACGATAATTCTTTTTTGATTCTTTTATTTAGGACTAGCCGACTACGGCGACCAGCTTGTTCTCCGGGAATATAATTTCAACTAATCTCTTATGTATAAATTGATATTTATGGTTCGCTTAACAAAGTAAGTTTAAATTTCAAATTTTGATATATATTTAACACATGCTCTTTCAATATCCTTGCACCTATTCTGTTCGTTGTCTGCATGGACGTCTCTAATGGTAACTGTCTGTGTCATGTAGCATACACATTGACGGCATCAACTTCACTCTCTTATTCCTCTTGCAAAGTATGCATCTGATTTTAACTTTAAAATGGCGAGGCACATTCTACGTCCAGCAGCATATTAGCTGTATGAAATTATGCTAATTAAAACATATCATTAAACATTCAGATATTACCTTAGCTTTCAACAGTGAAAAAGAAACGTGCAAATAAATATTTATTTAAACAATAAAAACAGTATGAATTGTGTTGTAACAATGAAAAGAACTGTTGTAAATTATGCCAGAAATAATTTTAAAAGGTTATTAAAATTAAAGAAAATATTTTACGGTAACTTAATTGATATCATTGACAAGATAATTTTTTGCGCTTTCAGATGGTGTAAAGATGATTTTTGTGCTGTAATATTTTCGAAAGTTATTAAGGAAAAACTCCAAAATTTCGCTTATTTTTTAATTAATTAAAATCTCCAAAAAACGGCTCCGAGGTGCACATTCCTACCCTCCAAAGGAGGTTTGTGCCAAATTTCGTAGCTCTAAGTCCAGCGGTCTGCCCTGTAGAGCGCCAACACACAGACACACACACATTCTTCTTTATTATTAGTAGATATGGGTTCGAAACATATAAAATCAAATTTTTTGAAATCTAAACTTAGAAAAAAAACTCTCGAGCAAATGCGCTTGGTTAAGTGGGGTACAGTTCAGCCTCGATTACTCGATTATTCAGCCTGATTCGGACCAGAATCGCCACGGGTAATCGAAAACTCGGTTAAATTTTAAATCTTGACTTTTTTCTTTTGACAAAATTGAAACCGAAATTGTTTATTTTAAATTATAAAAATGAATCCTCAAATGCTATCCCGTATTAGCATTTTAACAAACTCTTTTTATTAGTAACCAAACTTCTCATATGAGTTTTTGTTTTAAATATTCATTAGTTTTGATAAAAGGATTTTAATATAAAATTGATATTTGCTGGTTCTTTTGCATTTTAACAACGGTTCTTTAGGAGTTTTCGTAAAAGATTATTTTCCCCCGCTCAAAGACTGGAAATTTTCCGACACATTTGCAGTGCATTCCGAACCATTTGCAGTTACACTTTTCATGAAAATACATAGAATTTGGTCATCTATACTTACAAAAGAAGCCAGAAATGGCTATTAAACAGTAATGGCGTATTATTAGTATTATTAGTAATATTATTATTAATGGCCAATGTGTGTGTGTATATTAATGTAACCTTTCTTAATGACAATGTGTGTGTGTGGTGTATTATTATTATTATTATTATTAACGTAGTA
This sequence comes from Araneus ventricosus, assembly GCA_013235015.1. Lineage (NCBI taxonomy): Eukaryota > Metazoa > Arthropoda > Arachnida > Araneae > Araneidae > Araneus > Araneus ventricosus. Next base: position 4,079 of record BGPR01042511.1, on the reverse strand, counting down.
ACCATTGTCGTGTATTGACTGGTAATGACATTGTGTGTGTAGTAACATTGTGTGTGTGTGTGTGTGTGTGCGTATTAGTATGGCCATGTACGTGTGCGCGCGATGCCCAGACGAATCTATCGCACTTACAGCCATGAAATTTGGCACATAGGTAGACATAGTGGTGAATGGATGCATTTCGAAGCCGGAATTTTAAAATTTAATCTAGAAATGTTTTTATTTAATGTTCTGTAATTTACTTAATTAATTTTTTTTCGGGGGTCATTTTTGGCACGTTTACGGCTGTAGTATCTCTTGTAATGATCGTTGAAATCAATCAATGCGCCATCGGAGAGAACAAACCATTTCCGTTCTAATCAAGTTTGTTTTGGATTTCCAACATAATTTACTGAATTTAGAGAAATTTTTAAATAATAGTCACTTTTATGGTAATTTTTTATAAGGATTTCTTCAAATTCTCGCATCTGACGTTCTAACAACTCTATAATTTTCATTTTTTTCCAGGTTATAACTGGAACGTTTCTGTCAGATTTAAAAAAATATAATAATAAAATATCTTATTCCGCTTTTTTTAAATTAATTTTTCCCTGATCAGTTCGAACAGTTTTCTTTGTTAGCGAGGGTTTCTCCGGACGATCCCAGAATGCATTGTTGCTTACTCGCAGGAGATGACGTAATATGCTTTCATTCCCAGCATGCATTTCTACAATCCGATTCCTTCCGGCAGGTGACGTTATTATATTCGCGTCATTTTCGAGAGGAAAATAAGCGGGAAAATCGATAATGTGTATCTTTTGATTTTATTTTCGAAACTTTTTCGTGTCATTGTGGGCATTTTTTTACCCATTTTGTCGAAGTTCTGCTTCCACGGGCAACGCCGTGCGCGTACTGCTAGTATTATTATTTAAATGCTTATCAACAGAACTGTCCTTCCTGAAATTTGAAATAAGGTCAGCTACTTTAAGCATCTGGTAAGACAAGTGGGATATTGAAGAAACAGGCCGCAGTACACAAGGAATAGTGCCTAGAGTCTGATACAAGCCAGTAGGATGGAGTAGGGAAGAGCTTATGTTCGTTACCGGACACGGGCCTTTTACTTCATACCTTCATGATCTCAATCTTCGAAGACATGACAACTGCTCGCGCGGAGAAGAAGGAGATCCAATGCACTATGCCACAAAATGTCCGCTTACCCTCTCTTGGCACTTCCAAACTCCTACAGTGCAAAATAAATTACAGTGATTAAAAAACATTCTCACGATTGAACCCGAGTTCGAATCCTAATGCGTTTCATGTGTGAGAGAACCATGTCTTTGTAGAGGATAATCATTCAGCATGCATCCACCCAGCCTGGCACACAATTCCGGAAATTTATGACTTTTCTATTTTTCTTTTATTGTGTTTCTTATTTATTTTTATTTTTCATATTTTTCCGTTTTCCGTGTTGTTATTATGTTTGTTCTTGTATAGTGATTGTTTCTTTTTTCATTATTATTTGTTTTTCTCCCAGTTATATGTATTTTATCAAAATAAAATTCACCTCCATCCATTCAAACCGAAAAGGAGCCAAACGGCTCTAAACCGGGGATGAAGGTGTGTAATGTAATGTAATATAACGTCATTTTACAAGCTTCCGCATCATGCAGATTAGCTCCATTTCAAAATATGACATCCTATCCTTAACAAATTGTTGACTTTATTAAAAAAATGAAGAACATAGTTTGATTTGATTTTCTGGTACAAACTCGGTTAACAGATACCTCGGTTGACAGAGCCCCGGATAATAGAGGCATTTATTGTCGTCGCTAAGTCTTTCTCAAGTGTTGACACCATCCCAGGGGCATGAAAATTTTCCATTCTGTTACGAAACTCTTCCGGTGGCTGTACTGTGAACGCAGTCCAGCAAGCTGGATAATAGAAAATGACGCTTTATTCCATGATTATTCCAGAAAATACGGAACTCAGGTATCAAGAAAAACAGAACATGCAGAAATTAGCAACACAAGCAGACAGCATATCACTAATAATAACAGCAATAGCACTAGCAAAGCCGCTCAATTTTTAACTACTATCCAACTCGCAATGCGAACAAGACTCCAAAGAGATTAATTCCTCGTTAAGTAGGTCGATATTTTTACCCTTTTCCGACAGGATGTGACATCACATAGAACCATCTAGTACATTCTCTATATCTCCTCTACTAATAGGAATGGGACGAAAATTCCAGCATTTTCGGGAGTCTGTTTCATCGCTAAAGTCCACCAATGTTAGGGTTTCATTAGTTGACACTCCTTCCGGAATCCAATGAAACCTGTGTAAATATTTCTATCCAACATTTGGTCCATCAGGCTGGATAATGTAGAATTACGCTCTATTCCACCAATATTCTAGAAAACACGAAGCACAGGTAACAAGGAAAAGTAGCACTTGTACAAATTGGCAACACACGCAGACAAAAAAAATCACTACTAATAGCAGAAAAGGCACTAACCACAGTGCTCAGCATCTAACAGCTGACTAACTCGTACTCCAAACAAAACTCCTAAAGAGATTATTTCGGTTGAGCAACTAGGTATATATAGCTTTTTGATAAGACTTGACGTCACATGGAATTTTCCAGAAGAATCTCCATACCTCGATTCCTAAAAGAGATAGTGCCATAATTCTTTTATTTTCTACAACCTCCATTTTATCAAAAAAGTTGCCAAATTTGTTGCCAGCTCGCCAAGGGATTGAATGTACGTAAATCTCTCTCTCCAACCATAAGACTAGCATGGCAGGGAAGTAGTGTTACAGATTCATAATAATCATTTTGATATTCTTTCTGGATATCTATTTCTTTGAGACCCGTGTAAATAATTCGCATGCGAAAAAAATTGCAAAACATTTAAAAATTGCGATGAAGAGTAGATTTTAAGGGTTTTTTTTAAGCGAGGTGTAATGTTCGCAGAATTGGAAGTAATATTCACTGTGGACTAATTTCCTTTTTGCATTATTCTAGACGCCTCATTATCTTACGTGTTTGTTTAGAAATCCAGACTTTATTTTAAAAACATTATTTTCTTCTTTGTTGTAGCACTAATAAAATCCTGTTTTTAAAAACTTTTTTTATATTTATTGTTTTCTACTTTATAGATTTTGATTTGAAATTCATTATTGTAAATATTATGGAAAATTTTAATCAATTTTTTCTCAAATTCCCTTCCAGGTGACATCATTCGTATGAAATAAAAATGAAATTAGAATCAATCGATTAACCAATAATTGTGTTCTGAAAAAATATAAAAAGTGTATTGCCATCGAGAATACACAACTACATAAAATTTAAAAAGCCTGCACATCAAAATATGATTCGAAATTGAATGTTCAATTCAATCTCGACAAACATGAAACAAAACAAGTTATATAAAAGTGTTTAAATATTTAATGGAGTTTGAATTGGTAATTAATTATTAATAAGAAACTTTAATAAATCTAATCAACAAGTTAAATTAAAATTTTAACTGACTGGACATGTTAGTCTCGGTTCGTGCAGATGTTTCGGGTAAATTTCAACTTACTACAAAAAACCTCAAAATTAATCACAACTTAATTATTGTATCATAGAGTCACAAATGCAGCAAAAATACATAATTTTACTTGCATCATAGATACCAGAATGCATTATTTAGAACCAAGTTACACACATTGTGTTAAAGGACGGAGGGATTAAATTTTAATTAGAACTGCACACAGCGAACAAAGCCAAAACAACTTTACACTAACTTTTGCTAAAAATGAAAAAATCGAATAAAAACATTTGCCATGAAGTAATTTTCTCTTTTACAAAAGGATGTTTCATAGTAAACTTCGCAAAAATTTTCCTGTCGAACAATGTTTATAATTTTTTTTCTCCTTAACACTTTGAATGAAAAATAATTATCTACCAACAACAGAACGCGCATCGAAAAAATGAAAAAAAAGAATATTATTTATTTTTTATGCGACAGAACAAGTCAAAATATTTTTTTACATTTCATTGCAAAAGAAAAGAAAACAGAAAATAGTTTTCTTTTTCTGTCGAGACATATTCACTCATT
>BGPR01042510.1:0-12903 GCA_013235015.1 Araneus ventricosus | reverse complement strand
AAATACATTACACTGATAAAACTAATACATTAGAAATGCATTACACTAATAAAATAATACATGAGAAATACATTACACTAATAAAAATAATATATTAGAAATACATTACAGTAATAAAACTAATACATTAGAAATATTTTACACTAATAAAACTAATACATTAGAAATATATTACACTGATAAAAAATAATACATTAGAAATTAGGCGAATGCTTATTAAATAATTAGCAGAGTACCCGTCGTTGCCGGGTCTTTTACAGGTCAAAATCTTTTGGAATACGTCAGCTCCTCATATCTCTGAGCCATTTTTCATTGGTCAAAAGTGGAAATAAAGACGAAAAAAAAAAAATGAAAAGGCATCAATGAAAAGTATTTTTCTTGAATACCTCCCATATGAGTGCCGTTTTCAGAATATCGAAAGTGACACTTCAAACGAAAGTGTGAAATTGCATTGGATGAACAAAAAAAAATATTTTTTTTTCCTTCAGATTCTCCTAATTATGTGACGCTGTCCATCGGAAGTGACATTCCAGATGAATTAACATAAAGGTATGGTTGAAACGTATTTTTTCTTCCTTAAAAATACCCATCTCTGTGGCATTTTCAGTCAATTGAAAGTAAGAAATTCGATCTCCTAGAAACTGCTAATCTCTTCTTATTCAATTCTTTTATCGAAAGCTACAGGTTCAATGAAAACACTGAGCAGGAATGTTCAATTTTGAATGACCTATTTAATTTTTTCTTTAAGTTCTCTCATCTGAATACCGTTTGCAGTTCAGCGAAAGTGGCACTCCAGGTGAAAGAATGGAAGAAGCATTACTGTACATGATTTAATTTCGTATGGACTTGTTCAATCTGAATATTTTTTCAGTCCATCGAAGTGACATACAAGTGAAAGAATTGAACAGCAGTGGTTGAACATTAATGTTTCCATTTCGCTTGAGTTCCTCGGGTCTAAGAGCAATTTTCAGTCTATTGAAAAGGAATAATTGAAAGGACACGAAAGAAAAATGGGCTCACGTAGGACCCAGGATCTGGAAATAAAACATTTAGACACATTTTAGTTAGAAATGAAACATTTAGACGCATTTTAGTTCTAACAATATTTATCTTTTTTTGCATTAAATTTGAAAATACATCATAAATTCTACAATGCTGAACAAAAAATATGAATCCTTCGTATTTTTCGAACTATACCCAAAACGATTTTAAATCATTTTTTGTTTCGTATCCAAATAACCCCAGGTTCGGTAGTACTATTATTGTACTATAGTCATCAAATAGAGTGGACAGACTCGCATTTAAAAGTAGGCAACATTCACGGTTTAAACATTGCGAACTGTAAGACTAGTACTATATACTAGTGCTTTAATCTGATCCAAAACATTTTTCAGCTTCGCGTATATCGTCGAAAAAGAGGCATTTTATTGTAACGTCATTCTATTTTTGCGAACGTTTCAAACATATAAATTCACCAAAAGAGCTTGCATGGAGGTTTTTAGGGCCTATAAAGGCAAAGTGTTTCTTCAGCAAACGAGTGTCTTGTAAGTTCTTGGATTAGACCGAGATCAAAAGTCGAATTTCTAGAAGACATTTCAGATGTGCAAAAGATAATTCCAAAATTACCAAAAAATTAGCAGCTTATAGCTAACTGTATGAGTGCCAAATGACTATTAACCTGGTTTTCAGAACAACAAGTGATATATTGTAACAATATTGTGATATTGATTTCTTTTGTTAAAATTACTTCGTTCAGAAAGTTAACAATGAACTGATTTTTAACAATCACTACAACAGAAGAGTTATAAAAATGTTTTACAGTGCAAAATGCTTCAGGATATTTGAACTCATGTTTTAATTTTTTCTGTCAGCATATAAATTCATCTGGTTCTCCGAATCGAAGTTGTGAATAATATCTTTTAGAAGGGTTAGAAGTTCAATAGGGGCAACGATACAATTACAGTATATACAACACTAGCACAAACTTGAAACGCTTTCAGTCCCTCGAGGTGGTCACAAACATTGTGTACAGTTTGTTTACAGCGATGAGAAAGTCGTAGAATACCTGAATCAGTACAATTTCTCTTGATGGTTAGGACGGAGCAATCTATCACTTTAACTCTCTGACTCCTAAGCCGGCCTTAACCGGCCATGGAACTTCTATTCTAGTGGTCGGCCGGTTACTGTTCCGAAAGCGGGGAGAAGGCAGTTGGGCTTGGGGTAGAGATAAGAGATGAAAGGCCTTCCATTGGCACCTTCCACCACCCGTAGTGAGGAGGAAAGGGGAAACGGGGTGGACGAATCCATTCTACAGATCCATTAATAATAAAACCTCTGTATACAACTGTACACAGATTTTGAGGACCCTCAGTGGTCAGAGGGTTAAGAATCTCTGGAAAAGTTCGGTAGCGAATGCCACGAAACGGTTCATTCTTCTTTGGAATCAAATGATAATCAGACGAGCTTATAACATGGTAGAGCAACCCTCAGCCCAGGAAGCAAAAAATCAGTCTCGGGTTTCTATCGTACTGCTCCAACGATTCTTAAAACGATACACCAGTCTATATGAATAACCAGCAGAACTGGTACTGCTTCAGGTATTCTAAGACTTCAACATCCTGGAATCAAATGGTACAGAACGGCAGTATAAAGCCATCGATCAGCTGTAAACGTTACAAGCTAGTGCCAATGTTCTATGGGTTGTAATTGTATGGTTGCCAGTATTAAGTTTCCACCCTTTGTAATTGTAGATTTTGTAACCCTGATCCAGTCATTAATTAATATCCTGATTCTTTCTGCCAATATTATGAAACAACGCTCCCGATAAAACAGCCAGACGGGGCGACAAAAGGAGAAGGCTGGGAATGCCTTGGCGACCTGGCGTGACCTGTAACCCCATCCGGTCTTGGTGGTAAGTTGGGAGTGACGCGGGCGGTTGGTAGTTGGATGCTGACTCAGTAGTTCAGTAGGGATGACGAATATTTGACTAACTGTTATTTTCTACGCAATATCAAAAAATCACAAATACCAGTGATAAATACTACTGTCAAAAAGGTGTGATTCGGTCATTTGTATAAAATGTACGCAAAGTGTTTTTTAAATTTTAATTTCATTTCTTTTTAATATAATTTTACAAGGTTTTAGTTTTTAGTTCTATATACTGTCAACAGATGGCGCCATGAAACGCTACTCTAAAATACCTCACATATATTCACATTTACTACTTTCCACACACAGGAGGGGGTCATCATCACGCCCCACTCAAGGAGAAGCAGACACTTTACCTTCACAACGCTTCACCCTTGACCTTCGAGATAAGCAGGTCACGCTTCACTTCGCAGATCATCCTACTCGTCTCGTATTATATCACATTTTGCACTTTCTCCCCTATCGCGGTTTAAGAAGTATATCTCTGAATCACTCTTCTAGTGGTGATATGCGTTCTCGAGTGATAACGCCACGTTTGTGGGGTCTATTCTGGTACCCCCGTTTGGGTTGGGAGTTGGGTTATGTTCCGTTGTTAACGTGCGGAACCCAACCCAACTGGGGGTACCAGAATAGACCCCTGTAATTCGAAGCTTCGTCGGGAACTCAAAGGAGCAAGAATTCGTTTTTCTCTCTGATTGACAGAATAGCTGTAATTCTAAGAAAAAAGAATAATCGCGATAAATATTCCTTACTGTAATCGGGCCGAAAACTGAGACTGTGACGTCGAAGGATAAATGCAAAAATTCAAAAGAATTTTCACTGGCGCCATCTGTTGACAGTATAAAGAACTAAACATTAAAACTAAATAGAAAATATAATTAAAAGAAACAATATTTTTTATTTAACTTCGTTAGAACCCTTCACTTATACTTACTAAGACTTTTTGAAAATTAAAAGTGTGATTGAAATAACAGTTATTTGGAATATATATTTAAAAATAGCATTAGCAAAAATATTTGTTACTCAAAAAATCGCGGATTATACATCCCTATTATTTAGAGCGTTTTCAGAAGATTCTGATAGCTGACTGTCGCTTGTCCGGGGAATTGGTTCTCTGCTTTGCTCTTCTATTATTTGTTTGTACAGTTTAATTTAGTGATTAATCATTTTGTTTTATTTAACGTAATGGACAGGGCCGGCCGGAGGGCAGTGCAAACGGTGCGGCCGCACTAGGCTCGCGTTTTCTAAAGGCCCCGCGCAGCTGACTGATTTTGCAAATTAAAAATGCATTCCAATTTTTTATTTTAATACGAATATACATGCATTTTAATATAATCTCGCGATATGTGCACATTTCACGACGATCGGTGAAAGGCAAGGTTGGGGGGCTTTGAATCTCACTACATAGCCAAAACAGAGTAAGGAAAGTAGAAACAATGTGTTTCATTATGCTTGCGTTGTAACGGATGATAGTACATCGTACGTTTGGTGGGGAAATAAATAAAATATTCGTATTTAAAAGGAAGACGAATGTTTAATATAATATTTTACTGAGAATTACTAAATAATATAATTGTTGTTCGTTGTAATCATACTACTAAAAATTGATCTTAATTTTTTAATATTATTTTTGGACAGCTTCGGAATATGACTAGAGACAGAGATGCCGGAAGGAAACACATGTGCGGATCTGATAAATTTAAGAAAAACATAGAAAAAGAAAGAAAATTGCTGGAAACAGGAGGAACTACATTGCAGAATTTTTAAAAACCGAAAATGTTCAACAAACTGTCGAAATTTATAATTAACAGTTATTGAAAAATCAAAATCGCGAAACTCAAATTACACCGTATGGCATCCGTGAAAACAATCCTAATCATAAAATCCTAGTGCAATAAAATATTTTGTTTCACGAAATCAGTTTCAAGGCCCCGCAAATCAACTTTGCAGCAGGCCCCGCTTTTGTTCGGGCCGGCCCTGGTAATGGATGTAGCAATTTTGTACACAATCTAGAAATTTATTAAACATTTAGTTTAACTTGAGTCTGATTCTTTGTGCGAAATTACAGCTTATCTGACAGCCTTTTAATGTATCTAAAACTATACGATCACATTTAAGGTGAGGTCTCTAATTAGATAATCTAATGTTAAGACTAGAGAAATTATCTAATGTTAAGATCTCACCGCTTCAATTAAGTCACTTCATTCTTTAATTCAGAGGTGCAAATGATATCTTTTCAGTGGCAGAATCAGAGTTTGAATAAATCTTAGCAGGAAATTCGAACTATTCCGTTGTAAACGCTTGTGGACTTGCTTTCGGTGTTTTCTCAGTCTTATAATAATCGAGGATGCATGTTGATTCATTTAAGTTTTGTTTCCCTATATTTTTGAACTGTGCCATTTCGTGAAGTTGAACTTTTTCTATTCCTTAAATTAAAAATATTTCCTCTTTTTAAAATTTATTTTCCAGCTTTTGAAAAAGAAAACTATGAACTAGACCTACGAAAAATATTTATACTCTTATAGAAGTAAAAATTATTGTATAGCTGAAGGCAAAAAAGCAGAATTGTGAACAAGATACCTGTACATTAAATAACAAATAACTCTCTTTATTACTTTTGAATGAACATTCATGTAAGATGCAGCAACTTTCGATGTCTTTTTTATACTAAGGTCATCCATTTTCAGAAAATTGATGTCTTATTGGCTATAGAAATCCGAGCACTTGAGTCGACTTTCGTATAAATAGCATGGAAAAGTAATAAATATGCTCATAAAATAATCATCGATAAAACTTGCTTTTGAAACTGGTTAAACTTGTGAACACCTTGAAAATGTTTTCTTTTCAAGGCAGTGTAAAAATTCATTGATTTTGATGATGTCTAGAACGTTTTGCAACCTCAGTAATTCAATCAATGAAGTGTTTTCTCCTGCAGCTAACCCAAGACTATGCATATCATAATAACCTTTTGATTTTGAAACAACTATTATTCATATAGGTTATGAAAGCCATTATTTTAAGAAATCTTTTACGTGTTTTTATGGATAACTTATAGAATTTTTTGTTCAAATAATGACTGATTTCGATAAATTACTAAAAAACTTTTAAATTATTCCAAATATTGTCGATGGACAACCACTTTTGTAAAGGCTGGATTTTATATAATTAATTATATATCTCTCTCCTGAAATTTCATTCTTTTTTCAAGTTCGAAAGTATATACGATGTGAAATTAAATTGGAAGCAAAACCTCCGAATATGAAGTTTTTACAATGATATACAGCTTCTTTTCCAATAGGAAATAGATTTTTGTTGTTTGTGACTGATTTCGAGATAGTGATGAAAGTCTTTTGTATTTGCAAACTCAGTCACAGGGTGTCTCCTTTGATTTGACTCAGCTAGGCCAAATATGTTTTTTTTGTTATAATTGTATCAAATGAATTACAATCTTTTCAGCATTTATCCAGATTTGAGAGTTTTTGAGAATCAGTGATGAGAGTTTTTTCTATTTGTATGCTCAATCAAAGCGTCTCCTTTGATTTGACTGAGCAAGGCCAAATCTGGCTCTTTGATTATGTATTTATCCATAAATGAACAAATAAAAGAAAACCGCTATGAATTTCAATAAATCACTGAGATTCATTTGCTTTGTGTGAATTGAATTTCAATCTTTTTTGCTATTCTATTCATTGTGGTTTTATTCAGATTTCCTACTCAAATCCTAGCATTTCATTTGCAAATGGCGGTACTTGTTTCGAAAGAGAACCTAGCATAATTTCAAAACGCAATAAATATAATTTAATGGCAAGGCATAAGCCTTTTATGTCGATAAATTGATTTCAGTGATATATTCTTTTCTGAAAAAGACATTTCCTATTTAGACAAAATATATTTATCATTATAAAAAATATTAAGTTTCCAAACGTGATTATTTTAACTGTCATTTGGTTTCAATTTTAAATTTAATAGAGCATAGTGTTTCTTTGTACCTATCTCCCTTCCTTAGATTTAAGTAGAAAAACATTTCATTCTTTTTTTGTTTGCAATAAGATGAACAAATCAAGTGATTTTCAATCAGGAAGGTCAATTTAAACTTCTAAAATATTTTTAGAAATCATAGATTCATAAGGTTTCAATTCGTTTTTAGAGAGAAATCAGTTCAAAATGAATTATTTCGTGCTTATAGCTAAGAATTATGTCCAGACTGTATTGCAACAATTGATAGAAAGAATATTTAATACTGATTGCCTTTGGCAACTAGCTGCTGCGCCGGAAATATTTGTTGTGTTTCAATGCAATCAAATCTCTCATGCGTAACATGATATTCATGGTTCCCCCAATAATATATTTTTAAAAATTAATTTGCGGTAGACAATTAAGAGAGTTATTTTAGAGCCTTACACCTATTCTGTTTATTGTGAACTTTGAACTCCCTAATGGAACATACTAAAACATAATACTTTATGCTCGAAATTATGATAAGAAGCTGAGCTAACTGCCTCAGAAGAAAATACAAAATAAATTCACTTAATTATACGGGTAAATGGGCTCAGGATGTGCCCAATTCCCCAATAGTTCATTGAAATTAGCCAAAATAAGAGAAAAAAACTATGTATATATTTGAAATAATTTGGTAAAATCTTCAGACAGTTCCCTAACCCAAACCACCAGACCGATTTCGATAATTCTTATTTCATATGAAAGCTTCTGACGACCAGATATGTCATCAAGGGTAAATTACCACACCATCCTCTATTTCGAACGAAATCGAAAAAACACTTCTCCTCTGTACATTGTCTATGAGGAAACCTTGACAGAGTCCTCCAGACCCAAACACTGGACCTATTTAATCAATTTTTATTTCATATGAAAGCTTACGACGATTAGATATGTCATCAAGGGTAAATTACCACACCATCCTCCATTTCGAACGAAATCGAAAAAACACTTCTCCTCTGTACATTGTCTATGGGGAAAACCTTGACAGAGTCCCCCAGACCCAAACACTGGACCTATTTAATCAATTTTTATTTCATATGAAAGCTTATGACGATTAGATATGTCATCAAGGGTAGATTACCACACCATCGTCCCTCTCGAACGAAATCGAAAAAACACTTCTCCTCTGTACATTGTCTATGGGGAAAACCTTGACATTGTCCCCGAGACCCAAACACTGGACCTATTTAATCATTTTTTTATTTCATATGAAAGCTTATGACGTCTAGATATGGCAAAAAGGATCGCTTATCCCCACCACCCTCCATTTTAGAAAGAACTGTCGACTTTCTATACATACAAAAAATAATAATTTTTATCAAATTCATTGTCATCAAGTTTACACTGGGAATTGAATTATCTCGAATCGTTATGCTTTTTATCAATAAATTAACGGATACCAAGCAAAGCAACCACATATTTATAAATAATAAGGCTTTTTAAATTTTTTTAAGGGGACATACGACTGTTAAACCTCGAAAATTTTCGATTTTATGAAAAATATCTATATTATTTCCCTTTCTTTTCTGAACAATTTAAAATAATTCGCGTTAAAAAATTCCCATAATTCTGAAAGTTACGAAGGAAAATGTATCATCTTTTCAACGTAAGCATTGAATATGGCCATATCTTTAAAGCGCCATATCTCAAAATGAGTTTTTTTGACATTGCACTCACGATATCTCAAGAACTATTGAATATTTTTTACATAAAACTTTTACCGAATATGTATTTTGCTATGTTCTACAAATTGAACCACATTTCTGTACATATTTCTCCAAAGAAATTTTTTCGGGGGGTTAGAAAAGTTGAAATTTTAATCTTCATTTTAAATTGATACATAAAATAGAAATTAAATTTAAATGTTAATAAATTGTGGTTCGGTTTCTTAAAAAGACTGTTTGGATTACTTAGATACCCAAAATATTGTGTCTAGATAAATATTTTATCCGTAATCTCACGCGCAAATTGACTACCTCATTTTTTCTCTAAAAATTATACCCATATTTATTAGTCTCGCAAATAAATACATACCAATATGAAGGTTTGAAAATGTGTGTACTATAAGAGAAAGAACAGATATTTTTCTAGAAAAAAAATGAGTTTGTGAATTGCATTGCTTCAGGGATATAATGTATCGAATTTGATACCATTTTTTCGAGGTGTAAGAGTCGTATGTCCCTTTAATTTTTAACCCTTTGAGGACTACAGCCACACGGTGTGCCAGTTGCTCGTAACGTTAAGCGTGCGGTCGTCCTCAAATAGTTAAAAGTAGTCTTTCATTTTTAATATTAAATTTGAGTTGTTTCTGAGAATTTTGTTCAGCATCTGAAGAATAATCGGACGATAATTTTTTCACGTACTGTTTTTGAATTCAGAAAAATAGTGTTTCCACAAGATGTAACATTTACCAATGAATTTAAATGAATATCTTTTATTGTAGAAGAAAACTTCTCATCTGTACTTATATAAAAGGAAATGTTTGTGTGAGTGAATGCAATGTTTAGACCAAAAATATTGCAATTACAGCTCTGAAATTTGGCACACAGGTGGTCCTGATGGTGACTGAAGCACCTCGAAGCCCGCATTTTGAAATTTAACCCAAATTTTTTAAATTTAATATTTTGTTGTATTTTGTGTGAGTTTTCGTACTCATTTCTCCATTGCATTTTTCTAATAATCTTATCAAGAGAACAGATACACTTTAAGAAAGAACAAAAATTTCCGTTCTAATGAAGTTTATTTTAAACGTCTAAAAGTTTGATTTAAACGAAAAAGTTGCCTTTCAATATTTTCTTTAATTTTGATAAATTTCAAAAAATAGTTTTGATATAATTTACAACAATACTTTTCATTGTTGGAACACAATTCAAACCGTTTTCATTGTTTAAACAAATATTTAATTGCGTGTGTCTCTTTATTGTTGAAAGCTGAGTTAATCTCTACTAATAATAAAGGAAAATGTGTGTCTGTCCGTGTTTGTGTGTCGGTGTGTGTGTGTCTGTGGGTTGGTCCTCTACAGGGCAGACCGCTAGACTCCGGGCTACGAGATTTGGCACAAACATGTTTTGAAGGGTGGGGATGTGCACCTCGGAGCACTTTTTAGGAAATTTTAATTAAAATTTTAATTAATTAGAAATTAAGCTAAATTTATACTTTTTTCCTTAATAACTTCCGAAAATATTACAGCACAATCATTATTTTTACACCAACTGAAAATTTAAAAAAAAACTATCCTTTCATTGATATCAATAAAGTTATCGTACGTTTTTCTCTAATTTTAATAAATTTAAAAAAATATTTTTTGGCGTAATTTGCAACAATGCTCTTCATTGTTGCAACGCATTTCAAGCCGTTTTCATTGTTTAAACAAATATTTAATTGCATGTTTCTCTTCCATTGTTGAAAACTTAGAAAAGATCTTTTATTTTTTTCTTTTATTTGATCAATTTTTCTGTGAAATCTGTAAAAGAAGTCCTCAAGATAATAAGAATATATTGAAAGAATCCAGTGAACTGAAAGATTAACTTTGCTATGCTTTAATTCTTTTTATCAGCGTGTTTTAAGCCAATTAGAATGCTGCTGGACGTAAAATTTGCCACGCCAATTTAATGTTGCATGCAATGTCACCAAGTGCAAAGCTGCGAAATGAACGCGGGATAAATGTCTATATCAAATTGAAACTTAAAACTACTTTGTTAAGGGAGCCATGAATATAAAATAATGCATAAGAGATTCAGTTGAAATTTTATTCCCGGCGATCAAGCTAGTCGCCGAAGGAGGCTAGTATCCTAATATAAAAGACAATGTTTGTTTGTGTGTGTGTGCGATGTCCAGACGTATCTATCGCACTTATAACCATAAAAGTTGGCACACAGGTACTCGTGATGGTGACTCAATACTCTTCGAAGCCCGAATTTTAAATTTTAATCTAGAAAATTTTTTATTAAATGCTTTAATGTGTTATTTTTTGGGTGATTTTTTGCACGTTTTTGGTCGATTCAGGAGAAATAATGATCGTCGAAAAAGAATCGATGCACCATCAGGTATAGTAAACAATTATCTATACTTATACTTCTATATACTTATAAAAGGAAGTGTTTGTGTGTATGTTTGTGAGTGCGATGTCCAGACAAATCTATCGCACGTACAGCCATGAAATGCGGTACACAGGTAGTCGTAATGGTGATTCAATGTACCTCGAAGCCCGAATTTTAAAATTTAATCCAGAAAATTATAAAAGGAAGTGTTTGTGTGATTTTCCGAACTCATTATTCATAATATCGTTTCTAATAATCGTAGGAAGAAAACAATTACACCATAGATAGAATAAACAATTATCCTTTTAATGAAATTTTTGTTTTAAATGATTAACGTCATTTACTGAATTTTGAAAAATAGTCAGTTTTATCGAAAAAATTTAAGAATTAAAGCTTATTTCCCTACATCCGACGTTTCAACGTCGTTATCGCTTTCAAGTTTTTGAGATAAAAACTGGAACATTTCTCCCTGATTTAAAACTAGAACTGTTAAAATATCTTTCTCTCCGATTTTTAATTAATTTTTTCTTGATAAGTTCAAACGTTTTCTCTCGCAGATTTCAAGTGAAGCTTCCTACCAAGCAAGCGTTTCCAGCAAGCACTTTTAGTATCTTGTTGGATGGCGACGTGCGATGAAACATATATTTCTGTTTTGATTTCGTTTCTAAAACTTTATTTTATGCTATTGTGAGCTTTTTTTATTTTGTTGAAATCAAGATATCACGAGAAACGGCATGCGGGTACTGCTAGTTTTGTAATAAAATTCCTAGCATTTCCGTTTCTGTACCACTTTTTAATTTCTTCTTTATTCCATTGCTATTGCTGTCATTAAATTTCTTTATATTCTTACAAAAATGTAAGAATATAAAGAAACTAAATGGTGTAGCTTTATATATGTTATATTTATGTTGAAAGTAAGTGAGCACAACTGCCATCAATTTTAAACCAAGTTTTTCAGCGCAATATTTAAAATTTTATTCCTATTCGGAATGAAAATAATTCATGTATTCTTGTTTTGATGATTCTTCATTATATTAAGCATCTATTTTAGCAAACAAAGAAAAGATTTCAAAATATCACGTATTCTCTGCTTTCAAATTCATTTAATAATTTATTTATAAATTCAAATGATAATTTTTTAAGCCTAAGTTTCCTGAACGCACATATGGAGATGCATGCTTGAATGGAACAAATATCTTTTCTATTAGATTTTCATTTCGTGTCTCTATTCATTATTTTTTAAAAAGTTACATCATTATCCCACACATTTTTTTTATCAAATAAATAAAACGTATTCTCCATATACGTAAAGCAAGAGAAATGTATTTTTTTTCAAAATGTTTGCAGACAACGGTATCTAAGCACCAATCAAAGGTAAACAAACCGATTTTTTTAAATATTTTACAAAGCTGAAGATATTACCTGTTCTTTATTCAAAGGATCCTAATAGGATCTGTGTTTTCTGCCGAAAGCCGTTCATCTTGTTTCGAATCGAAGATGGAAAGAAATCTTTCAAATTCTTTATTTACCATCAGTGAGCAAAGAAGAAATGAATTCAGAAGCACAATTAGATCACATTTCTTGAATTTGAAGTCCAATTGGTACTACAAATACGGTGCCAAAAATACCCTTCTTCTGCGACTTCTCTATTGGACAGGCTTGCTTGTTGATTCAGATAAAAGTTTACGCAACAAAATCATGTTTCATGCAATTTTCATTATATTTCTCCTCCTGAATTTTGCACAATTTGCAGAGATATTAGGTATTCAAAAGCACAATGTTCTTTTACTTCACCAAAGCTGTTACATCGTAAGTACTCTAAGCTGGTGGGCAATGAGACACAGAAGAAAGCAGTTTTCTTCGTTGCTGAAGCTTCTTCAAGAAACGTACCCTTTTTCTCTGTCAAGGTCACAAAATATTTTGCTGTTGCTGATTT
>BGPR01042509.1:0-13234 GCA_013235015.1 Araneus ventricosus | reverse complement strand
AACATTCAAAATATTCTCCATATAACAAAGTGGTTGTCTCCCTGTAACGACTTTTTCCAGACCTTTATCTTTTCGATTTTTGAAGAAAGTTGCTAATTTCTGTGCAAACAAATCGCTCACATGTGCCTGTTTCTGGAACCACTCGCATTGTTCATTCCAGCGATAACACATAAAAATAGAGTGCTATGTGAAGGGTAATGCAGTTGTGGGGACCTGGATTTCTACAGAGGGAGCAACATTTCTACGGGTCAAGATTCCAAGAATCGGAGTGGAGTGGGGACGGAAACAGCAAATGGATGTGACCATACGCATTTTATGTTTATCCATACTAGTACATATTATTATCTAATTGGTGAATTGACTTCACTTTTCAGCATTTTATTTACACAATAAAAATTAATATAATTTTAACAAATTTATAATAAATATTACTTCATTTTTAATTGAAAGTCATAATTAAATATTTTTGAACTTATCGCATATACTAAAAGGTTTATAACATTTATTTAAATAACTGCAAAAATCTCTAATCTCTGTATAACGAAATTTTCTCTATAGCGAATTTTTCAACTGGAACCAAACAATTTCGTTATAGGGAGATTCCACTGTGTACCGGGGGGAAAAAATGTTTTTAGAAAAAGACATAGGTTATATGGTAAAGACGTCAAAAAGTAAATTTACTATTAGCTATCTGTTTAATGTAAAGCTATGACTGGTACAAACATGTTTCAAAAATTCCATAAACATAAAAACTGACAAGAATTATTAAGCCTATTACCTACCCAAAAAAGTTAATTTTTTTTTCACCTCATGTAAAAAAGGCTATTTTAATAATAAAATATATTTTAGAATACAATGTAATGTTTAAACATAAAAAAATAAATTACTTTGAAATTTATAGCTTTAATATATTTAAAACAAATTTAGTTTATATTATAATTTTTTTTATAAATACACATACCTAATTGTTTCCAGGCATCAATTAGTTTTCTTGGTTGGATGTCCAATGTCTTCTATGCTTTCCATGCTGAAAAGTCATAGAAAACTGTTTTTAGAACAAAAAATTACTTCACATCATAAAACAAATCATTAAATGATAAGCTAACTAATATTTGAATATTGCATAAGATTTCCCCCAACATCCCATCAACCGACTGAGCTGAAATTTTGCATGCAAGTGTACATCCGAAGATAATGCAATAGTTGACGGGAGCTTCTCAAAAATATAAAGTAAACATATGTTTGAGCTCATTTCGGTTAGCTGAGCATGTAGATGTGTGCTGATCTGGAGCTGTTTGTTTAGTACATTATAATAAAAATGGTTAACTTGGAGTTTAGAGTGTGTACTCACTTCGTTTCCTGTAAGCTCGCCAGTTGTTTGTCGCCAAGAGAAGAGTGTGCCAGAACATTTGTTTTGGATGCGAGTTGAAATTTTTTTCGACGTCGTTTGAGCATGCACCGACAGTGATTTGTTTACAGGTCTACGGCGCATGCCCTTAATTTCACCTCATTTCTATTGGTCGACGTACAAATTTGAATAATACTTCATTTACCAAACGATATTTTTCAATAACCGTTTGCTTTTCTTCTGAAGATTTTCGTTCATTTAATTTATTGATTCTCTTTCTCTGTGTTGCTAATTATAGCTTCCAAATATCTAACAAGGAGTGTTTTTTCTGGAAACAGCTCCCTTGCTACGTTTCATTGTCTTCAGACATTGTGCTTTCCCCATGTGTTTCGTTTCTCAATGAAAAAGCGAAGCTACGAGGGGCCCACTTTGCTGAAAGTGAAGCCGCTGGTGTTTTTTTTAAATTAAAAAAAATTGCCTGGTGCACACTTGCATGCCCAATGTCTCGTTTTGAGATGCCGTAGGCATCGAATACACAGGAGATCTAAAAATAACTTACTGTGCATCCTAAACAGCGTTTGGCAACGTCAAATAAATATGTTCCAAAGAAAATTGACGAGAAAATAGTACACACCCTAAACTCCAGGTTTATCTTGGGCTGCATGGATGGACAGTTATTTTATTTTTATTTGCCTTTATTTCATTGGGCTTATTTCTCGACTCATTTCCCAAATAAGAAAATTTCAAAATTATAAAATTTAATTTTTTTGTAAGATAACCATTTTTTTCTTGAATAAAATATTTCACAAATAATGCCAAATCATATGAAACGATTCATTCAGAAAGGTCGTGGTCAAGGCAAGGTGGCAATCCAGGCTCACAAACATGAAAATATGCCAACTCATTGAATAGCAATGGAAACTTAATTCCTTCAAATGACTAATTACGTAAAATGTTGACACAACTAAAGTCATATCTTTCTTTTGTTCGTGTCTGACCAACTGAAAATGGTTTATTACGGAATTCATGTTTTCTTATTAGACAGTAACAGCTGTAGGCCATTTTTACACGAAAATAGTCTCTATAGCCACCCAGGCCCAATTTTAGTAACAAATAGTTGCCACTGGGAACCCTATACATACATACATATTTGCATATACATACACATAGGGTAGATGCTCCAGTTTTGGCCACGTTGGTTATGTTTTTTCCAATAATTAACCAGTAATTTCAAATTAACTAATAAGAAGCATTCCAATACTTCAAACAATCCTTATTTTACTATTTTCAATCTGATTGGTTTATTTTTCTCACACATGCGACTTCTAAAAAAATTAAATGCATGATCATGTATTGCATACTCGCAACTGTTACGGTTTTTGTTAAGGAACAAGTATTTGAAGTTTTTCATCATCAAGCTCTCAGAATAAAATGATTAATCTAAAACTTATTACCCTTGCGATTTATGAGGTAAACTTTCTTTTTATTCTGATTTCATATCAAAATTAATTATTTTTTTCAAGATTAAATGGGTGGTGGCCAAATGTGGAACATTACATATTCCAGTTCTGGCCACATAACTTCATTATTGTGTTTTGAGCCATTACATAAATTTAAGAATATCTGGATGAAATAAAATAAACTAATTTAGTTTTGTTTTTAAAATAAAAGCAACTAAATTTTATTTCTAAAATGAAAGTAACTGATTTAGTTTTGTTTCTAAAATGAGAAGCAACTGATATAGCTTTATTTCTGAAATAAAAGTAACTAATTTAGTTTTGTTTGTTTTCATATTACATAGTAATGGCTCCAATTAAAAATAAGAAGGCAGGTAGCATTTCCATAAAAAAAAATTTGCTACTCGCCATCTAAAGTTGGTAATGCAGTTAAGGCCATTCAAAATGGAATGTCAAAAACATCTCCATTTTGAACATATACCTCACATTTATGTTAGAAAATTTCAACTTGAGGAACCCGACTCGAGTGATGAGGAATATTCTTTTATATGCATGGATTGCTCTAATTTTAAGAATGATTCTGATGAATTTGATTAATGTTGCAATTAAAAATTATAAAAATACATATTTGTGGATATTGTTAGCGAGTATAATAATGCAAATTCTTGATTTTTTAAAAATCTATGCTTTTGCAATGTATCAAAAAAATTTCCGAATATATATAGCTTAAAATTATAGTTTGTATTTTATCAATCAAATTAAATTATTGTTTTCTGCATTCCTGTTTCTTTTTTTAAAACTGAAATCTGCAGCTAAAATCAGTTGAGGTAAATTTTATTATATATCTTTATAAATTCATGAAAAAAAATCACAATTAAAATAACAGAAAATAATGTACTAAAATAAATATTTCATAATGATTTATTTTTACTTAAAATTCATTAAAATGTCTGTTAAAAATATAATATTAATGTAGCCAAAACTGGTGCAAATTGGGTTAATTTATTTAAAAATTCATAAATGAATCTAAAATATTCGTCAAAAAATTTTTATAACTAGCAGAAAGCCAATAAAATTGGCTAAAGAATAGTATAAGTATGATTTAATATGCTTTAAACAGTCATCTACCTTATATATTTGCATATACATACTCAGAAACACACGCAGTTATATAGAATGTATGTATGCATAAATAAAATTTAATGTGTGAATAGAAAGTGTGATTGTTCTATAGCAATTGATCTATTTCACCCGATGAATTATTAAAATCAGTTTTACAGTGCTTTCAACATATTTCAGAAAAATCTAATGAAAAATAGTTTAACTACTGCTGCAGGTACATAAAGAGCACACAAAACTCAAAACAGAAATTAATTTTTTTATTACTATAGATCAATCAATCACACTTCCATAATGTTGAATCACAATCTGCATAAAATATACTTATTCAAACGATGAGGGTTGATTAGCCCAAGGTAAAAATCGAGTGTTTCAAAATTTTATAATTTGTACACATACCAATGCATTGAAATACCGAGTTATTAAATATACTGAGAATACCGAGTTATTGAATATACTGAGAATACTGAATATACTGAGAATAATGAATGAATATACTACTGAAATATTGAATTACTATAGAATGCTAATAATCGAAATTATTGTAAAGAAAGAATATAACAGGGTTTCAGAATATAATTTGCAAACTTTTGCTACGGAAATTTGCAAATTTGTCTCATAAAATATTTTAACAAATAAAACATTAGCGAGAAATTAACACATATGTTAAGCAATTATCTATTTCTGAACAAATTATTTCGCTCCTGTTATGTAATATTTCAATTTTGGCATTTTAATATGAACAACAGAAATCTAACATCTAATGGTAAACACTAAACAGTCCACTGCACGTTACGTTTGAAATAAGGAAGTACTAAAAATAAAACAACAAACTAAAGAAACAACAAAAAGCTAAAGAATAATGGGAGTACTTATTCTTACCTTCTAATTAATAAATACTTGATCCACAATTTCCTTGAGCAAGTCAGGGTTCTCGCTTCGATTGTCCAAAAAAATACGGTTATGGCGTCGTCTTAATATTTCCCGCTCAATGGTTGGTACGTCATCCTGATTGACCAATGTAAAGCGTCCGTGATAAAAGAACGGGATCTGACCTTAAAAGTGGAAAATATCCTGCAACAATATACGGGTTATGCCCGTAAAAAGGGAAAAGTGGCTGGTGACCGTAAAAATTACGGGCAGTGGCCCTGAAATTACGGAAATTTTTGAGAGTGTACGCCTTGGAAATAATTACTACCAAGCTGCTGTTGATAGTACAGCTCTCAATCTTTCTGACTTAGATGCATCTCGTCTTAGTCTGCGAGTCGAATGGACGATCTCCAATTTGTTTTGCTAATTTATAGGTTTTTGTCTGAAAGAAAGAATCACATAGGTTTTACCGGTTGTAAAAATAATGCTATCGCCGCTACTCGTTCGTAGCTCAATTTCGATTGTTTCCGCAAATTTTTTCTTCACCGGGAAATAAAGCAATTTATCGTAATGTTTAACGATCTGGCGATCCTTTTCATTTATACAAGGAATTATTCGCAGTAAGGGTGAAAAAGTATCACCCGTACGATGAGGTTCGACTATATCGCTGTACACAAAAATTTCTGAAATACCGGCATTTAACTCCATAGGATATTTCCCAACGTGAGAACCGCTAACTAGATTCTTTTCGACATATCCTAAAAGATCGGCAAAACCATGTCCTAAGTGCAATGTGTATCCCGTTGGAACATTTATTAACACGTGTAAATTTTGTAATTGCTTTAATGTAACAAATTGGAATGCGTTAAATAATTCCTTTTCGGTTTTATACATGCCAACGTCCAAATACAAAATGTAGTGTTCTTTCAAAGTCTCGACTTTTTCAAAATATTTTTTGACAATTATTAAAAATTGATCGTTTTTATTTATAGGAATTAATTTGTTCACTTTAAATTTGATATAATCTTTGATAATGGTATTACCGGTTAAACCGAGTTTTGTAAGAAGCGTACGACCTAATTCGTGTCGAAAGTGAATTTCGACAAACTTCGCAAGTTGTATTTCTACTTCGCCCCGCGCCTCATCATAAGAGATCTTCACGAGATCCTCTAGTTCAAGTAACTTAATATTATTATTAATTTTTTCAAATAGATCGTGAGATGTTTTCGGTTCGAGACTTTCATAGTCCATACCTAGAAACGATGTTACACCGATTGGATATTCGTAGCTATAGTTAGGATTTATGTCTACTATCGTGAAACTTAAATGTACTGAGGGCTCCTGGGGTGCGCGAAATCTAAAAGTTTTCCGTAAATCTTTAACTACAATATTTTCATTTGCTAAACGTAACATATATAAAAGTTTAGAAGACTCCCCCCTGAAGGAAATGTATTTCAAATCCTTTATTCATAGTGAGAACTATCTCGTTGGTTTCTTCTCGAAAAGAAAATATCACATTCTGTGAAACATGGGAAGAAATCGCTTCATTAACTTTTCTCCACAAAGTCTGCGCGCCTTCCGCTTTTTGGTAGTCGAAGCTAACGTTGTATTCAATTTTTTCTTGGATCGTTTTCTCTTCCCTACTCATAGAAATCGCGTAGCTATTGTTATGTGCGCCGATATTAAACCAGGAACGAGGAATGCAAATTTCGCAAAGTGCAACCTCCCACTCACCTCTCAATATCAACGGAGACGATAGTTTCGTACGGTATGAAGACTGGGTGTTATTTGGGAAATAGTCCATATTCGTATTACTGGGTAACGTTATGTAAAAATCTGCAAGCGCGTCATCCATTTTTTCTTCACCCACGAGTTGAAACGATTGTCGAACCCTCTCCACTTTACAAAGTATTCTTTATTTTCGCCTTTACCTTTTGTTCTTAAAACTTTTTCAATCCTCCAGAGAGTATCACTCGAACTTTTTCTAACCTTTTATAGCTCGTTCGCATAGAATCGACCTTTCAACGTTTCTCCTTTTAAGTCTTTTAAAATATAGGTTGGCGGATTCGTAGCAAAGCGTTTATCTATCGTAAACACTTCATCGCTCCAGTTTGGTAGGTATCCGCGTCGAAATGTTTTTTTAGCCTTCGATATTCTAACTTGATCACCAACATTAAATGTATATCTAATTTCTGTTTTATAACAGTAAACTTTTTCAAATATGAGAGGTTCTAACTTCGATGTGACATCGTTAGGAGCAAAACCAGTTGTGCGATGAATACTGTTATAACTTTTTATAACCTTATCCAAAACATCTATATATTTGTAAGATCCTCTATGTGTAAATATACGAAACAATTTGATTTTTAGGGTGCGATTAAATCTTTCGACCTTATGCTCGCTATGCGAACTGTAATGATTAATTTTATTTTTTTTCAATAACTGCTAAACTTGCTTATTATAAAACTCTTTACCCTCATCAGTTTGCAAATTTACGATAGGTTTTGCTTGCTTCAATAATTTCTTCATGGCTTCGAGCGCTTTATTTTTTAGCGTCAACACATATGCTTTTTTTGAAAAAACATCGATTGAAGTCAAAAGGAACTTTACCCCTCTATTTTGTCTAGAAAATTTTGATAAATCCACTAAATCGCTTTGGATTAGATCTCCGATTCCATAAGCTAGGGTCTTCCGTCGTAAAAATTTATATCTCGTCGGTTTAAAAAGCGTGTATGTATCTTCTTTCATAAACCATTCTCTAGCTAATTTAATCGAAACTCCCGCAGCTTTCGCGAGTTTCGCCACCCCTCCAAAGGAGGCCGAGTGTTCTACATCGTAGTAGTAGTTTTCTAATAATTTATCCACTTCGTTGGTGATAGTTTTTCTTTTGTTCGAGCTATTTTTTCCATGAAGTAGTAGGGGTTAAAGATTTGCTTCTTCGATGCACGTGCGCCACATCGAACTTTTCGTCATTGGTGTCATCGTCCTCATAGCTCGCAATCGCTTGAAAGTGTTTTAATCGATCTAGAACTTTTTGATTGGCGATACAAGAGTGCGAAATATTAATTTCTTTTAAAGCTTTTAAAAAATGACTAAAATGTTTTGGCTCTGCTTGTATTTTAGAATTTCTCATCAAGTATGAAAAGAAATCTGCAATTCTAGAGTCTTTTATAGGTGATCCATTTTTCACCATTTCGCCAAACTCGTTCCAAAAATATGAGCGCGTTTTCAGTTTTTCGACAATCAGCGGCACAAATTTACTTTGGGATTGAGGTACGGACGCTATGATATCCATCATCATCGCATTCGGAGTAGCTTTTTCTGTTGCATCCGAAATATCATCCGTCATAAGATTCTTTTCCGGTTCCTTATCAACTACACTCACGCGAACGGATTCTGGCGGATCGTGCATGGTTTTTTGATATCTAGCTACTAGCTGACTTAACAGTTTCACCTTCATATCGTCGGGCAACTTCTCGCGATCTAATAATTTTGAAAGTTCGTCCTCCAATCTTATTTCTGGTTTTTGTTGATAATAAGCCCAAGATAATTCGGGAGGCATGAGAGCCATTCGTTTTGACATGATTCTACGAAACAAAATGGCCCGTTTGAACAGTTGCAAAGCGTTTTATATAATTTATTTTTAAACCTCCTTAGACATATTAAATTCTATTGCCAATAGCTCGCCCTGCCATCCCCGCTAAAGCGCTAACGAGAGCTGGAATGACCAAAGGAAGAAAACCGCCGCTTTGTTTCATTAATAGTTTCTTTTTCGATTTCGAACTCGCTTTCCGACATGCAACTTTTCTAATACAATTTTTATATTTGCGCAATTTCTTAACATCGACAGGCCCATTTCCCGCTAAAATATTCAAGCAAATTTCACTCAGAGACGACATTTGAGATTTATTGGCATTCTGTAACAACATACGTCTCTGTTTTGGATTCGATTTTGACAGCAGAAGCAAGAAATCTAAATTTTGTTTAATTCTCTTCTTCATTTTGGTCTATAGATCCAATATATGCCGTTATTATCGGAAAATAAACTATCGCGGAGTCTGTACTCCTCCGATGTGGTTGGATGTAAATCCACAACTAAATATTCATAGGTCGAAGCAGTGGCTTTTATATAGGCATCCACCATAAAATGAGAATTGCGAGGATATAACTGTCGTGCAAAGCAATTGATTTGACTCATATGTCTCGAATTCTTAAACAAGATTATGCAGTGAGAATTCAAGCTTATATCTCGCATCGCTTTGCATTTTGGAAATAGATTTTGCAATAAAAGTATAACGCTCACATTTTGATGGTGAGACACCACAGTGAAAAGCTCGGAAACCTTTTGATCCAGTTGATGCATTAAATCGTCAATTACAATTAAATCACAATTTTCGTAACTATCCGGCAAACCCTGAACAAACTCTATATCTGGTTCTTCTAAAAACCACGGTGAAGAATAATTATAACACCATTTTATATTATTCATCTTTTTTTCATATATATTATTTTTAATCATTTTGCGAACCAAAGAGGTTTTCCCCGATTGACTAGGTCCTACAATTAAAGCATTACTCGGGTGCTTCAGTTGTAACATTGCCGGTATATAATTTTAAACTGCCGTTCACTTAATTGCACGCCAATAATTTGAGGCTTTATACGGTCCAGTTCTTCTTTCCAAAAATATCGAAGATCGTAAACTTTCGAATTTTCTTTTTCGCAAATATGAAAGTACAATTTTGTTCCGAGGTTTTCCGAATGAGAACAAGAGGTGTTTTTTAAATCTATCTTATCCCCATATTCACATTCGGTATTGTAATAAATACTAAGAAATATTGTCAATTCGACTAGACAAAGTGTGAGCAAAAACCATAAAAGTCATTTTCTCAACATGTGACTAATCAAACACATTTTTCTAAAAAGACCATCTGCTATCCCTAAAAGAACGATCAAATTGTAGGAAAAAATAAAAATAATATTTTTTCTATGATTATCTTCAAAGTTGGGATGCTGATTACTAAAACGCCAAATGGCAAATGGGCGATCGCATCGGCAGCTGCTCTTATATAACCATTTTATAACCATCTCACTCCGACCATTATCAAGCGGCGACCTCACATGCGCAAAAACCTTATTATTATATTCCTCAGCCCTCCTGAAATTTGAATAATTATCATTATACGCTCTCAGGATCGAAAAGCGCATTTCCGCTGTTTTGAATACCGCAGTCAAACTGTTTCCAAAAACCGCCTATGGCGTGCACGTGCACACCATACAAAAAAGGAATCTCGTCACTCTTTCTTTCCATACGCACAAGATCTGTGCGATGAATTTAGATAATTCAAACCCTTTCTCTCTCAGCGAACTTCACACGCGCACCTCCTTGCGGTTTCGTAAACTCCCGGTCAAACAACTGCCTCGTCTCTCATCCATGCTTCAGCCGCTCGCGCCATTTAAAAAACAATATCAAAAATGCGATACGCATGCACTTCTTACAGCTGCTCTCGCGCGCAACCCTGTCATTCGATTCCCAACAAAGTATACACCCCTTTCGTTCCCCTCAATAACACTCAACACGCTATCATAATATAAGCACCCCTCGTCAACAGAGTTACCAGTCATGAATAATCAAATCCCACGTCCGCATATAGCTCACTCCTCTCAGATTGCTTATGTATCTGAATATTATATCGAAACACCTGAACGACGCTCAACAGAGTAGCCGCCGATGAGCAAACAACACCTCAAAAACGGAAGCGCATGCTTTTGGACTTTTCATTCTCGATTCGCAACAAAGTATATAAATTTTTCGGAAATAAAAACAATGTTCAACGCGCTATTCATAATGTGAGAACCTCAACGACAGAGTTAGTGGACGTAAACAATCAAAACCCACCCTCCCGCGCGCATACAGCCAAACCAACAACACGCGGAAACGACCGCTCTCCAGACTGCTCATATCTGGACCACCCTCGCGGAGTGCTCACAACTGGACCACCCCCATACATTTAACATTGGTCCAGTTATTAGCACCTTGAGGGGGTGGTCCAGTTGTGAGCACGCCGAGAGGGTGAGGAAGTTGTGAGCATGGTAATACTACTTGTCGGCCAAGTGTACTCGCGTCTGAATAAATCGGTGCATTTTATTTAAATTGATAGTTACACAGGCATATTTTTACCGATATCATATCATGATAAGTTGATAAAAGGTACGTAAATTTGATTTATTAATTTAAATACAATAAAAATTATGTTGCTAAACATGAGGGGGTAATAAAACTATACCATCGTGCATTTATTTAAGTATGTATATTCAAGCATGCAAACTTGAAAAACATGAATATTTAAGTAGATAAACAGGCAAATTAATAGAAATAATATATTAATATGTACTGTGAAACCTCATACGTTTTCTACATTTGTAGGCTTCTATATTTGTATGCAAAATGTTAACTTGCATTTCGGCATCTGCTTCTACGTTATTATGTTGCAATTATACATAATTTTTAGAGGACATTTTGAAAACAATTTCTCACTTTTTATATCTTTTTATTCCCTCTGTATGATTTTCATAAAATTTTAATGTTATGTTAGCAATATGCTTTTTTAATTATACGTTTCTTGTTCGATGTCCCTTGAAATATTTATAAATGAGGTTTTGCAGTAATTAAAAAATTGCATAACATATTCTTCCAAAACTGTATTCTGCGTTTATTATTTGAGATGCTATACAATGTTGTAGAAAGAAGAAAGGGCCATCCTAACGATGGAATTGCTCGTATTTGGGATAACATTCCATCAGATGAAGAGAGCGTGATTGACGATAGCGAGGCTGATGTTCCCGATTATGTTGAAGAGGTGCATGATATCATGGAGGCAGGTAATGACAATGACGTGAATGAAGATGATGTGAGCAATGTTGAGGAAATAACTTCAAATGTACCTAGACCATCTGAGACTAATTTCGTTCCACCAAAATGAAGAACAAATATTCAACAATAAATTACGATGAATTTACCGGACATTCAGGCCCTAGTGAGTATATTACTAATATAGACAACCCTTCTCCTATTGATATACTTCATTAGATATTTACAGATGACTTAATAAAGCATATAGTATTCCAAACTAATTTGTACGTCACACAGGCAAGAGTAAAATTTACATCTACAACACCTAAGGAAATATGCACCTTTTTAGGAATCAATTTATTGATGGGCATTAAAAAATCAACATGTTACAGAGATAATTGGTCTAGTGCGCCGGAACTACAAGACAGCTATATCTCATCCCTGATGACTGTAAATTGGTTCGGTTGTCTCCTAAACCATATTCTCCTGAATGATAATGCGGTAATTCCAAAGAAAGGGACTGATGGCTATGATACATTATATTAGGCGCGTCCAATGCTGAATATGTTATCCGACTCATTTCTAAAAAGTTTTATGCCTGGAAAGTTCCTAGCAATTGATGAGTGGATGGTTAAATATAAAGGACGTAGTACACTCGAACAATATATGAAGGACAAACCTATCAAACTCGGATACAAGATTTGGATGCTATGTGATGGAAGCTCTTATAATTTAAAACTTATACAGGTGAGATAGATAACATTGTTCAGAAGGATCTTGGAGCCAGTGTAATCTTGAGATTATGTCAAGGTTTAGAAAATAAAAATCCCCATCTGTACTTTGATAACTTTTTAAATGGTTATAAATTGATGACAAATTTACAGCATAAAGGTGTATTAGATTGTGGAAAAATACAACCTAATAGGAAGCATTTGCCAAAACTATCATCTGATAAAAGAATTAAAAAGAGGCGAATTTGATTGGCAAGTTAGTGATTCCGGAGTAACCTTTATGAAATGGAAATACAATAGAGCTGTCCACATTCTTTCAAACTCCCACAGTTCACTTGACGTTGTGAAAGTTACAAGAAAGGGGAAAAATGGAAGTAAAATAGAGGTTTCGTGTCCACAAGGTCTAAGAGATTATAGCAATCACAGGAATAATGTGGATAATTTCTTAAAAGTCTTATGAAATCGACAGAAGAAGTAGAAAGTGGTGGCCAAGGATCTTTTTGCATTTGCTTGATTGTTGTGTAGTTAACAGTTATGAAATTTGGAAATCACTGGGAAATACAGACAAAATGGATTCTAAAACTTTCCGAAGAAGTATTTTGATATCTTTGGTGTCACAAGCATTAGGGTCCCCATTGTCTACTGTCCGGTTTTTTAAAACACAAATTCAAATCAAAATCACAAACCCTTTGTTACCAACGATGTACGCACATAAAGTTCAAAGCATCAGCCACAACAATCTACAGCTCTATAATTTAGCTAAGTGCAGTACTTCACGTAAGCAAGTTCGAACAATATGGATTTGCTCCGTCTGCAGAGTACCTATGTGCTTAGGTAAATCTAAAACCTGTTTCCAAGA
>BGPR01042508.1:0-13234 GCA_013235015.1 Araneus ventricosus | reverse complement strand
ACCACTTAACTGAATAGTTTTCTTTGCTATCTAATAAGATGACCCCTCCTGTTTTGGAAAGGGGCTGTCGTTTTCACTCATCTAAGAAGGCATAGGAGACTTGAGATGTTTATGGATCCTACATATTTTTTGTGTCAAATTATAAAGCTAATCAATGATTCAATTTTAGTTTATAAGACTAAAATTTCGATAATTTGATGCACGAGTATTCTCGGGCTGTTAAGTTAAGCGGTTATAAGCCTGTCCCCAATTTCACTGCGATGAGAATTGTCAGGGATTACTGTGAACCCTGACCTCAGGAGAAAATCCAAAAACGAAAATTGAAGTTTCCTCGCAACCATTATATCCTAAAGAGGCGAGAAATGTGTAATCTTATCTTGCGCACAACCGGTATAGAGAAAGAAAAATGAATGTCATGAAAATTTTCATTTCACTTTTCCTGAATACGGTTGCAACTAAAGTTAACAAATGTTACCAGATAACGCTGCGTTTTTCTTTTTACTCCAGAGTGTCTTAACCATAGCACTTGCTTTCCAGTTCTCTAAGGCCTCACCAGGGCGCACTGCAGTCGCTCGTCCCAATTACTCCTTGTCCCCAACTGATTCTATGCTGAATCATGTGGAATATTCTGTCAGCTAATAACGATGAATGCAATCATTTTTACTTTCTCGTATACGAAGTATCCAAAGAGAAAGTATTGTAATCGTCAAAAAATTCGAACTCGAGATGTTATCGAATCTCCACGTTTTCGACCTCCCCGAGTCCGAAAAACACAATTTAGGAATCATGTCTATCTGTGAACACGATAACTCGAAAACTATTAGAGCTACGGGGATGAAATTTGGTATGTGGTCTTTAAACATAATTTGTAGGTTTCTATCAAATTTTGGACAAAATCTGTCAACGGGAAGTCTGTCAATCTGTACGTCCGCGGTCATGCGAACGCTATAATTCAAAAGCTTGAATAGCTAGATGGATAAAATTTGGTACACAGTTTTATCGTCATGAATGTAGGTCCGTATACAATTTTGGGCCAAATACGTCAAAGGGTTGACTGTCTGTCGGTCTGTATAATCGCATACTTGTTAAGCATTCGTTTCAAAACTGCGCATGCGTACTTAGCAATCTCTGGTACCAAGCGGGAGGATTACGTCTTTGTCCTTGAGACGGAGTTTGTTATAGATATGTTTTATGTCCCGTTTTGTTTCCGCTCGCTCGTATAATAGCGGATCTTGCTTGAGTGTGATGGAAAATAAATATTGCTAAGTTTTAACACACAGGCATCTCTTTTAATATGATTCTTCACTTAAATATTTTACAATCACTATAATCTGCAATGAAAAACCTTCTGATATTCGTTGCATTCTGGATTACAGTAAGTTCGATTTTTTTTATCCACGCAAAGGGGGGGGGGGGGAATGACAAATTTTTTAGCAGTATACGAGAAAGTTTAGGGGAGGCCACTCCCACTGGTTATCTTTTCACAGGAGATTTTGTTTGCTGAGTGGAAATATTATAAATAATTTCTCTGAAAGGAAAGTATAATTCATAACTTGTTATCCTGATTCTTTTTCCTTCATTAAGAAGCCACAGTCATCACCACGATAAAAAAAACCCTTTATTTATTTATCGGAGCCCCAACTCCAGTCCGTTCTGTGGTGGGCCCTCTAAATCCTAAGGGTGGCGCTGCTTGCTACTACACTGTAAAAAAATTTATCTTTACACAACGCTAACCAGCGGGAGTGGCCTCCCCTAAACTTTCTCGTATACTTTCCCAAAAAGGTGCTGTTTCCCCTCCCACCGCATGGATAAATTAAAAGACCACATACCCAATTTCAATTATCTAATGTAAGTTACTAAAAGATTTGCACACATCTAAGCAGCTTTTTAGCTTGCCAGCAATATCTCCGATCTGATTGTTACAAATTTACTACCGATAGCTGTAGTTGAAAATATCATGCACATTGGCAGAGTGCTTAAGAAATTAAAAAAGCATGAAAAACCGAACTGATGAATCAATTGACACTAATTTTGGTTTGTTACTTTATAACTTTGCTTTTAACAACTACTCTCGTTCTGTCAGAGTAAAAATATTGCAAAATCCACTCAGAAAAAAATGCATTACGAAATATACAAAATAAAACTAACCGCAATCAAATATGCAACTCTTGAAAATGTTTCGGCGTGAAAGAAAAAGAAAAATAAAACACTCCATAATTAATTCACTTTTATTCGAGAAGAATTTGGCGGTGAGCCAAGATGACCGTATTACGGGACCAGAGGTAAGCAGTACGCATGCGTGTAGAGACGACGGATTCTCTTCAAAAGTAAATTATACGGACCGACAGACAGTCAACCCTTTGACGGATTTGGCCCAAAATTTTATACGGACCTACATTCATGACGATAAAACTGTGTATTAAATTTTATCCATCTGGCTTTTCAAGTTTTTGAGTTATAGCGTTCGCATGACCTCGAACATGCAGACAGACAGACTTCCCGTTGACGGATTTTGTCCAAAATTTGATAGAAACCTACAAATTATGTTTAAAGATCACATACCAAATTTCATCCCCGTAGCTCTAATAGTTTTCGAGTTATCGTGTTCACAGACAGACAGACAGACACACACACAGACAGACAGACATAATTCCAAAATTGTGTTTTT
Organism: Araneus ventricosus; assembly: GCA_013235015.1. NCBI lineage: Eukaryota > Metazoa > Arthropoda > Arachnida > Araneae > Araneidae > Araneus > Araneus ventricosus. The sequence continues at coordinate 10,566 of BGPR01042508.1, read as the reverse complement.
CGGACTCGGGAAGGTCTAAAACGTGGAGATTCGTCAAAATCTCGAGTTCGAATTTTTTGACGATTACAATACTTTCTCTTTGTATACTTCGTATACGAGAAAGTAAAAATGGTGGCAACTACTCTACACCAAAAGTGGTGTAGTAAAACACCAGCAATTATTCTTGGTGTAGTGAAACACCGAAGATAATTCTCGGTGTAATCAAACACCAAAGATAATTCTTGGTGTAATCAAACACCAGGAATGTTCCTTTACACTACTTTTGGTGTAAAGTAGTTGCCACCATTTTTGGAGTTCAGTAACACTAAATCTAAGTAACGCTAAATCTAAAAAAAAAAAAAAAAACCCGTCATTCCTTAAGATTCACTAGCGCTGACAAGTTCTAAACTGAAATCAACAAAAAATTATTTAAAATAATCCAAATGAAACGTTGAATCGCAGGAGTGAAAGTAAACATTCTCACACAAGAAAACACTATTCCGTTATAACTCAAAGACAGTGCGAATTATATTAAAAGAATAAACAAATAAGAATAAAATAAAATCAGCTGTCTTATTATCGTCTGCGTGTTTCAGGTGGGAAAAAATATGCAAAATATTTACATCCATAAAAAACAAAATATCGAATATTAATGAATGAAATAACAAAATAGGCTAAAATTTTCCAGTGCTTTCAAATATATACAATTTTTAACTGCATCTTTAATGAGTAAAAAGATAGAAATTTGAACTTCAATAAAAAGTGAAAAAAAGGGTTGCAACAAAAATGTCCTGAAATAATGCATGCCAAGAATTGTGCCAAATTAATTTTTCTTCTGTTTTCACATTCGTGCATTTGTTAGGTTTTTCTTTTTTGGAATGTAAATTTAATCAATTCGATTCTTCTGATTTAATTCTTTCAGATTTATTGAGACTCTTGTTATTAGAATTGATATTAATTTGCTTTTCCCACTTGAAACAAAATTAAAAAAATCATTGGTGAGACCTTTTTTGTTCTGTTGAAGAATTATATATTATACTGAACAATTCCACAGAAATACAGATTTTGCTTTACTTAATAACATTTTACTTAAAACAGGCATTGAGGCAAATGGAATATTGTTCTACAAGTTAAAATTTTAAGGATTATATTGGTAACCAAGGCTGTTATTTCTTCACCAATAAAAAGCGAATGAACTTATGCTTTTTCTGAATGTATTTCATCAGAAGCTCAGAATATTGTTACATTATTGCATTTCAAAGCGAAATTTTTGTGATGCAATTTAGAATAACAACAAATAATTGAGGATGCATACACTGATTCAAAAAATAAGACTGTTTCTTAATTCAAACTTACGGAGAATATTAATGAGGACGAATTCGAATTAGGCTTAGTAAAGAAAATTTTCGAAGGATAGCGTGTGTGATATACAAATGAAATGTAATAAAATTCTTAAATACAAATGACATACATATAAATAAAGTCATACAGTAGAACCCCGGTAATCCGGACACGCGCTAATCCGGAACCCTCGGTAATCCGGACTGTCCATGGAGAATGATGCAAATCCCCAACAATGGGCAGTCAACTGCCGGCGTATAGAGAGAGACCCGATTTTTTTTGGTTGAATAATTGTCCTGGCCATCCTTCCGCAGAAGAGCTGTGCTCTGATGCCGGTGAAATTTCCGCAATGTTTTTACCCTCTAACACGATTGCGCTGATCCAACCCATGGATCAGAATGTTATTCAAAACATAAAGCTGGTGTATCGCAAGTTGCTTCTTACGAACATTCTCAATGATCCTGTGCACAATGAAAACTTGGAAGAAACACTGAAAAATGTAAATTTAAAAGATGTCGTGTTCAGTCTTGCTAACTGTTGGGCATCTATGTCTATATTGCTGATCAACAACTGGTGGAAAAATTTACTTCCCAATTTTATTGATTTTTTGAGTTGAAGAAATTCAGCTTGCATCACTCATTAACCAATTACAAAACACGAACCCGATGTCTAATACTGAAACCCTCCAGTGGGCTGCTGATACTGACGATAGTTTGGCTCGAAATGAAATTTTAACAGACGACGAAATTATCAGGACGGTAACAAGGCTGTGGCGGCACTCAACACTTCATTACAGTGGGCTGAAGAGCAAAATTTTGAAGCACACGAAATTATGCTCCTCAGACGTTTAAGAGACCGCGCATTTGAATTAAAAATTGGAACGGCAGCGCAAAAAAAAAAAAAAAAAAAATCACTGACTTTTTGGACACTGATTATGTTCATTCACTTACATATGTAGTAATTATGTATGCACATATCACGTTCATTCTGTATCATGTTCTTTTAATTTATCCATACAATTTTAGTTCATACAAATATACCATAGTAACTATACATGAAATTTTTGAAAAAAGTGTTTTACGTTATTTTTAAAACCCTCACTAATCCGGAAATCCCGCTAATCCGGACGGCCATGTGCCTGAATTCGTCCGGATTAGCGGGGTCCTACTGTATTTATCTTATGAAAACTTATTTATCTTTATTACACAACAAAAAGCATGCATACCTCTTATAACAATCAAAGGAACGGCGAAGCAAATCGGGCTGTTTATAAATAATCTACCGTTGCCATCGGAGAGTTTCCAAACGTACGCCAAAATTGGCGTTTCCACAGGTGAAAATAATTCACGAATGATGTCAGATGCGTGTGAGCATAGTGTAAGGATTCTCCAGTATTGGTGTTTGATACAAACTACACCACTTAAAATGTATATGAACGTTTGATTTGGTGTTAACTTGAAATAAAGTGTTTGTTCACACTGTTTTTGAGGTTTTTCAACAAATTCGGAGCGACATTATTCCACAGTTTTTACAGTGAGGTAACTTTAACTTTAGTTTTCCAAAAATTTTGTGAGATATTTTGATACATTGATGGACAAGAGTTGCAGTTAAATTTTAAAAATTAAATGAGATTTAATAAAAAAAATTCCGCTGATACGTTTTTCTTTTTCCTCCATATTTAACCAAAATGGTTCCAAATTTACCACTTGAATGGGAATCTTCACAACTAGGACCGGATTATCAAATAGGCAAAGTAAGCAGCTGCCATGGGGCCCCACAACGTTGGAGGGAGGGGGGGGGGGCCGGCACTGGGCCTCGTGATTTTTTTTTGTGGCGTTTCCAAAGTAATTTAATTTTATGCTTTCAATTAATTTACAAACGCTGAGCACTGGAATTTATTTTAAATTTGCAAATATCGTTTAAATTTTGGAACATTACAATCGTAATTAATTACCTTCTGCAAAATTTATTCTATGTAGTTTTATAATTATAAAAAATGTGTTGACTTATAATTTTAAAAATTTGCGATCCTATAATTAAATAAAACATACTTAGATTGTGTTAAATTTGTTATTTATTTTTAATATTTTGTTTGTAATTACTTTTACATTTTAATTTTACATTTTTTATACGCGATATATTAAAATGAAACCTTCAGAAAATGACCCGTAATTAAATGCTTTGTTACCTCTGTTTATCGAAATTTGCTACTTAAAACTGCTTATATAGAAATTGTACTGAAATCAATACAAAATTATCTGTTTTTGGAAGTTGGGGAGGAAGAAAAAGGGAGGGCTTACAGAGGGTGGGAACTGTTCACGATTTTAGGTGCAATGGTGTTAAATGTACCGCAAAATAACTAAACATTTCTAAAGTCTTAAAACAAATTTAGGAAGGATTGTATGTTAAATAAGTTAAATGCATTCACTGCTGGAGGAACTATTCAATTTTTGTTTAGTATATTCCAATATTTCTTGTAGCTACTAGTATATCATAAGTTAACGCAATATAAAGAACAAAAAATAATATCGGACTTTCTCGGCATGGGATTTTGAATTACAAAAATATTCGTTAAAAAGAATTTTCATGCTTATTTTAAACCCAATTACGTGTGATTAAATGATCTGTGAACGAAGAGTAATTTATTTTTGGTCTGAGCACTCGCCACAATCTCGTGGCGCCATCTACAGATAGAAGGCGCTCCTATTCATTTATATAAAAAAGTTAAATATATTTAGAACTTTTTCGTGAAACGTTTTTTAGAATTATTTTTGGAACAAATTAGAATTGAAGAATGGAATTATGATATTCATAGTTAAGTTCACCCTCTATTCTGAAACAATACAAGATTCGTAAAACACTTATAAGAAAAATTGTTGCTATTAAATATTGATTTCAAAAATCTTTTGAAAATTTTTACTTCATAAAATAAAATTTAAAAAAAATGTCAGTGCGTAGAATTTGAGACTCCATGTTTCTGAACTAAAAATTATTTTGCATTAGTCTTCAGAATATGGAACTCTTTAGAATGTACACATTTTTTCGGGATCATTTTTAATGAGCAAGAATTTTTACTATCTTAAAAAAAAAATGAACTGCACTTAATTCAAAAACAAATTTAGCCACAAGAATTGTGACAGTTTTCATTGTTACAGATTTAATAACTTAAATTTTTCATTTCGGATAAATTGCGTAAAAATTTGCAAAAAATGTCTCAAATACGACTGTTGTAATGATTTTTTTGATTTAGAATTTTTATTTAGAAGAATTAATAGATGAATTAACAGATTATTTACATCTTACTACTCTACAACCAAATCTATATACTATATACTCCTTTACAATATATCATTTATATAATTAACATTTCCTCAAATTTCAGCATATGCATATCCAAATTAAGAATCTAGAAATCCTTTGATTGATTTAAGAGCCTTTAAAAATTTACTAATCAAATCCTTAGATTAAATAATTTAAGAATTTCAATTAGAAATTCACACCTTCTAAAATTTAGAAGTTTCAATAGTTTAGAATGTCACTACACCTGTTGCTTATCAAAACTCAAAATTCATTGCTTATTAACTTCAAGGTGAATATTCACACATATCAGTAATCTTTAAATCTCATAACTTTAACTTCAATCAATATCAAACAGATTCACAAACAACCAACTCGTATCTCCACTTAATGAAACTCTTAGCAACAGGCAATAGATGCATTCTCTACTTAACTTCTATTTCAAATATCCTTTTAAATAACATCCACAATTAAAAACAATAAGTTAGAAAGTGATTAACTATATGCGTTGTGTTAATTTTAGAAGAGTCTAAAATTGCAATAACCCTAAAATCTCATTTCTTTCACAGTGCTTAAGTATTTGACAAGAAAAACAAAGCCAAATTTCTTAAACTAACGCATTTATTAAACAATCATACGATACTTCAATATATACAATCATTGATAAATCAAAAGAATACTCAAATGCTGTGTCATCAATATCATCACTTAATAACATATAATCATAATAAGGGTCGACCCTTTCTCAATCAGATTTTTAATTACTTGTTCATTAATTATTCCAAATTCTACCCTAACAGCCTATCCAATTATTTAAATATTGTTACAAAGCTATAAAGTCGTTTCCCTGAGATGCTAGACTTGGCGACAAACTTGGCGACTTGGCGATAAATTTGGCGACCTTGGCGACAAATGTGGCGATCATTTTGGCGACTTGGCGGCAAAGTTGGCGACAAAGGGAATCTTCTAGAAGGACCTCAAACTTTCCACCTATTTCTACTGGTTTCATGAACTTTCTAGAGATTACGTCACTTCCTACATAATGAAGTCACTTCCTGTTGAAAAGTATAAAGGCAAGCTCTCAAGCCAAGAGGAGTTGGAATTTGACCTGCAAGCAAGCTGGTGAGTTAACAAGAAACCTTTGAGCATTGTGTTGAGATTTAGTGGTAATCTCTGTTGGGAATTTTTATTAGTGCTGTGTTAATACTTGTGCTACGTTTCTTTGCTTGAGAATATTTGTAAAATAAAGAGCTTTATTTTTTAAATCCTGCTTATTGGATTGCATTCACGTACACCCACAAAGTAATTTTGTCACATTTGGTGTCAGGAGTGGGGTCTTTTTATTTTTCTGTGAATGCCAGAGACCGGACCTTTGACCAGATCGATGGACAAACAATTTGAAAAGCTGTTTGCCATGATGGCAGAGATGAAGGCTGGACAGGAAGGATTGGAACGGAAAATGGAAGCTGGACAAGCCGGATTGGAGCAGAAAATGGAAGCTGGGCAAGAGAGATTAGAACAAGAGATGCGATCCGGACAAGAGGAAATAAAAAGTCAGATCCAAGCACACACCGAGAGTCAAGTTGAAGAAATGAAGACTCATGTTGACGGATGCATTGGAAAAATAGAAGAGGAAGTGCAATGTGTGAAATTAAAAATCGAGAACGTTGAGAGCGAAGTTCAAAGGAAGATTGAGGAGTCAAATTGCGAAGTTCAAGAGAAGATCGGCAACCTCGAGAGAAGAATAAGTGAACTTGAGGAAAGGTCAAACTATTTTCCAGCTAGTCCAGAATTCATATCTTCTCGACCGACAGTCAAACCCCTGACATTCGACGGACAGACATCATGGACAGTCTTTAAGACTCAGTTTGACGTTGTAAGCTCTACAAATGGATGGACGGACTTTGTGAAGGCCAGTCAACTTGTGGCATCGCTCCGAGGATCAGCGGCGGAGGTTCTTCAAGGAATTCCAGCTGATAAGTTGACAGAATTAACGACGGTCGAGAAAGCTTTGGAATCTAGATTTGGAGATAGCCACCTGACACAATTTTATAGAACTGAACTGAAAACAAGAAGACAGAAACCAGGAGAAAGCCTTCAAGAATTGGCTGCCGATGTGGAAAGACTAATGAGCCTGGCCTACGCCGAGTGCCCTCTGGATGTTCGGGAAAGTTTAGCAGCTCAGTACTTCGTCGACGCCATCAGAGACGAAGACACGCAACATTCAACCAGATTGATGGACGCAAAAGATCTGAAATCATCCCTGGCTTATAGTATGAAATATGAGGCCGCGAGAACTGTTTCCAAGACATCCAGACACGTCAGATCAATGGGGACGGAAGATCATACGAGTACAGAAAGAAAGGATAAATTTGAATTCTTCTTCAACAGGTTGGAAAAATTATTAAACAGTAGTGTTTCTGGATTGAAGAACACTCCTCGGCGAAACCCGAACGTCACTTGCTGGAAGTGCAACAAGAAGGGGCACGTGCAGAGGGAGTGCCAGGCGATTACTTCGAACCAGGAAAACTAACGCACGGCAGTCTTGCGGGGCGAAGGCTGCCTTCTCTGACTAGAGCCCCTGAAGAAGGACCGAGAGTCTCCTCGCTTAGCGGGAAGAAAAATGGACTCTACTTGGAAGGATCTATCTGTGGTATCCAGTGTTTGATGTTGATGGATACAGGTGCAAACGTCACTCTTTTAAGAACAGACTTGGCACAAAAATTGAAGGAACAGCTTATTTACACGGCTCCTAACATTTCTTTAAAGACCGCCTCTGGTGAAAAAACGGAAATACGAGGAAAACTGGATGCATCCATTGAATGTGGCTCGAGAAAATTTCATCACAGAATCTACGTAGCTGACATCACCGATCCCTGTATTCTCGGCCTGGATTTCCTTCAAAAATTCAACTTTACAGTAGATCTGGAGAAGAACGAGATACGGACAGGAGGAGAGGAAATTCCTCTGTTTTCAGCCAGTGTACAGCATTCAAAGTCGTGCTCCGTATTGGCGAAAAAGAGAACTATAATACCAGCAAGATCAGAATGTCTTATTCAAGGAGTTCCCGAAGTTCCTGGACAGTTCAGATATGCCGTAACGAACTTTCCTAGCCAAGTCTCCCAGAAAGGTGTTCTTGTGGCGGCCACACTCGTTGACTTGGAAATGGAAGCCATTCCCGTTAGAGTTCTGAATTTAAACAATAAACCCAAGATTCTGGACAAAGGAGATGTTATTGCGACCTGTGACCCAGTGGTGGATATCGTCGCTCGTCCTCAAGAATTTTCTGGAGCACAACATCTACAGTCAACTTTGGAGAATCTTCAAATACTTAAAGAAGAACAACGAACAGCAGTAAAGAAGTTACTCAATGAATTTCAGGACTTGTTTTCGACCTGTGATGCTGATGTCGGCCGTTGCAATATGACCCAACATAGAATTAATACAGGTGATCATCCACCAATCAAGCAATACCCAAGACGTTTGCCTCTTGCAAGGAAAGAAGAAGCAGAACATCTAGTTCAAGAAATGGTTGACAATGGGATAATTGAGGAATCATCAGGCCCTTGGGCTTCGCCAATTGTGCTTGTTAAAAAGAAAGATGGATCAACACGATTCTGTGTTGACTACAGGAAACTAAACGAAATTACGAAGAAAGACAGTTATCCCCTGCCACGAATAGACGACACCTTGGATGCTTTGAATGGAAGTCAATGGTTTACGACACTGGATTTGAAAAGTGGATACTGGCAAGTTGAGGTCCGACCTGAAGATAGAGAAAAGACAGCCTTCACCACCGGACAAGGACTTTGGCAATTTAAGGTAATGCCTTTCGGACTTTGTAATGCCCCAGCAACATTTGAAAGACTGATGGAGACAGTATTACGTGGACTATCGTCTGAAGCCTGCTTAGTGTATCTTGATGACATTATAATAGTAGGGCGAACATTTGAAGAACATCTAAGTAACCTTCGTAAAGTATTCCAGAGGCTACAAAATGCCAACTTAAAGTTAAGTCCCAAGAAATGCAGGTTTTTCCAAAAGGAGGTTACTTATCTCGGACACGTTATTTCAGCAGAAGGAGTTAAAACTGATCCAGGGAAAACTAAGGCAGTGGTTGATTGGCCTCGTCCAGAGACGATACACGATCTCAGAAGTTTCCTTGGACTGTGCACCTATTATCGTCGTTTTGTGAAAAATTTCTCCACAATAGCAAGACCTCTACATAAATTAACTGAAACTAAATCAAATTTTAATTGGACAGAAGAATGTGAGAAATCGTTCAATAGTTTAAAGCAGGCTTTGACATCTTCTCCTATTTTGACCTACCCCCGGACTGACAAAGATTTCATTTTGGATACAGATGCTAGTAATGAAGGAATAGGAGCCGTGCTATCCCAGAACATTGGAAATGAGGAACGTGTCATCGCTTACTTCAGCAAGAGTTTGGGTAAGCCAGAAAGAAATTATTGTGTCACACGTAAAGAATTACTGGCCATTGTTAAATCTATAGAGCATTTCCATCACTATCTCTATGGACAGAAATTTCTTCTGCGGACTGATCATGCTTCCTTAAGATGGCTTTTGAATTTTAAGGAACCTGAAGGCCAGATAGCTCGCTGGATCCAAAGACTTCAGGAGTATGATTTCGAAATCCAGCATCGCAAAGGGTCCTCTCACGGAAATGCAGATGCCCTCTCTCGAAGACCCTGTGGGGAAATCTGCAAACATTGCTCTAATGCCGAGAAAAAGTTCGGAATAGAGATAGATACTTCCGTAAAAGTTTTAACAACGACATCTGTAGATCCATGGTCTTCATGTGAGATCCAAAAGGCGCAGCTAGAAGATCCTGCTATTAAGACAATTCTAGAGAAGAAACTAATGTCGGCGGATCGACCATCTTGGCAAGAAATCGCTCCGGAGAGTCCTGCAACAAAACGATACTGGGCCCTTTGGGACTCCTTACATCTTAAGGACGGTGTTCTATACCGTAGGTGGGAGAGTGATGATGGAAGATCCTGTCGATGGCAACTAATTCTCCCAAAGAGTAGAATTCCGGAAGTTCTGCGAGAGACTCATGACAGCGCAAGTGGAGGGCATTTTGGAGTCATGAAAACTTTAAAAAAAAAAAAAAAAAAAAAAATTGGGATCGACTTCGTGCCGACGTTGAAAAATGGTGTAGAGAATGCCACGCTTGCGGAGCGCGAAAAGGACCTAAAACAAGGACTAAAGGTCACTTGCAACGCTATAATGTGGGCGCACCATTCGAAAGAATGGCTTTGGATATCCTAGGACCTTTCCCAGTAACAACAAAAGGTAATCGATACGTCCTAGTATTAATGGACTATTTTACCAAGTGGCCTGAGGCAATTCCCATTCCAGACCAGGAAGCTTCGACTGTAGCTGAAGAACTCGTACGAAGCTGGATTTCAGGTTATGGCGTGCCTATGATATTGCATTCGGATCAAGGTACGAATTTTAACTCTGCCCTCTTTACTGAGCTTTGCAAGCTTTTGGGAATTCTGAAGACCCGAACGACCGCGTTACATCCCGAGTCCGATGGCATGGTCGAGAGATTTAATCGAACGATTTTAAATCATCTGTCTTTATTCGTTTCGAGGAACCAGACAGATTGGGATACGCATTTGCCACTCTTCCTCTTGGCCTATAGGAGTGCGGAACATGAGGTGACCGGTTTGACTCCAGCGGAAATGCTGTTTGGCCGAACGCTACGATTGCCCTGCGATATTCTCTTTGGACGACCGAGTGAAACGCCTTCCTCGCCGAATGAATACATGAAAAATTTGGAGGCACGTTTGGAAAGCGTACATGCGTTTGCCAGGGAGCGAATTAAACTGGCCAGCGAACGAATGAAAACTCGTTACGACTCCAGGGCAACAGACCACCATTTTAAGGAGGGAGATTTAGTCTGGATGTATAACCCAAAGC
>BGPR01042506.1:0-13235 GCA_013235015.1 Araneus ventricosus | reverse complement strand
TTACGCCTGGAATTATAGAAAAGCATTTAGGCATTCTTGTCATACAGGAAGTCAAGTATCCCTAAGATTAGGAAATGATTCCTGGTAGTTCATAAACATATATATATGACTTACGATTAAACTAGCTGATATACACGGCTTTCTCAGGATAAAAATATTTTCAAATCTATATATATAATAATTTGAACTTAATAAAACAGGTTTTCTTTGATTTTCAGTCACTCTCCCATAGCAATCTTCTAAACCCCTCATTTTTTCAAAACTACAGACAGTTTGACCTACCGATGAAAATTGGCCCAAAATACTTTGGAGGTGGAAATGTACACTTTAAGAGATTTGTTTTTTGAAATTTAATTAAAATTTAGTTAGTTAAAATTAACAATATTTTTCCTTTTCTGTCCAAACTTTCAGAAATATTAGTGTACAATTTCACATCTGTAAATTCAAAAACATCTTTCAATGATATCAATGAGTTGGCGTCCACTTTTTTCCCTAATTTTAGCAAATTTTTAAATATATTTTATGTATATTATACAACAATGCTTTTCATAGTTGCAATGAAATTCAAAGCTTTTCATTTTTATACAAAAAATTCATCGCTGTTTCTTTCACATTATTGAAATGGGAATGAAGATTCTACAAATTTTTCTTCATAGTCTTTATTGATATACTTAATGATTTACTTCCTTTTTCTTCCATCAATTATTTTGTTAAATATGTAATAAGTCCATAAAATATTAAATATAAATAAGCTCCACTGGTAAGATAAAAAAATTATGGTTCATAATTTTTAAATGCTTTATCGACATGTTTGAATTCAGGTAACATGCTATTTGTTAGTGGTAAAATGTGTCGCTCGTTTTAATGGTGTTTTTATGTGTTTTGTTTGAAGAAGAAAAGAAAGTTGGGTAGAAAACGTACGAATTGATCAGATGAACCTGACTTTAAAACTTAACTTTACAAATAACTAACTAAATAATAACTTTTAACTAAGTTAAATAATTTTTTTTTTTAGAACTTAGGTCCATCAGGAAGTTCTTATAGAGAAAAGAATTAGAGTGCAGGGTTACTGAAACTGATTTAAATGCTATCACCATTTGAAGTTTAAAATTATTTAAGGAACTATAGATATCAAATTATTCCTAAAGTTCAAATGGAGTAAATAGCACAACAATATACCCGAACATGCTGGTCCCCAAAGGCGGCTAGTTAAATTAAATGAATCATGTATTAAAGACTAAAATTAGAAAAAAAAGCGTAATGATGTTTTTTTTTAAATTAAATGCAAATAGCACCACGCGTTTGAAATAAATTTAATTAAATTAAACCGATTAACTGACAATCAGCTCTAAAATTATTAAAATACTTTACTGTCATCTAGAACACTTTTATATTTGGAAATAACAGTTTTTGAAAACACAAATAACGCTTTAACCGTTGCTTCCACTGCTTATAAATAGCACTTTAACAATTGCTACTACTTATAAATTCTTATCATACGTCGATACAATAACTGAACATTTTATTCGTTTGTATCAGTTCCTGAATAACGAATTATTCGTAGTTCAGTATCTCACCGAAACAATTATTCGTAGGTACAGTACTTGCAAATAAATTTTTATCTCCAGATCCAGTACCTCCAAGTAACTCTATCTATATATTTATAGGAGAATGGAGAACTGTATGACCCATCAACTCCGAAGTGATTTTAAAAATCGAAAACATCTGTTATAGCTAACTTTTGGTTTCCCTTCTTTTGAGATTCAAAAACTAGAACTAGTTGTAGTTAGTTCACTTTCGCATCCTTTTTGTAATTATAAAGTTGGAAAACTTTCATTTTAATTAGTTTCCTTTTCTTTCCTATTTACTTCCGTTATACAAAGTTATCCAAAGAGATAATACTGAAGTCATAAAAAAATTCGACCTCGAGATTTTGATGAATATCTACGTTATTTGACCTCCTTGCGTTCTAGAAAACCATTTTTGGAATTATGTCTATTTGTCGGTCTATCTATCTGTATATGAACACGATAACTGAAAACTACAACAAGCTAGACGAATGAAATGGACATAGTTTTCCGAGCAAAAACGTAGGCATATTTGGCCGAAACTCGTCTTACGAAGAGAAATTACTGAAGTCATAAAAAAATTCGACCTCGAGATTTTGATGAATATCTACGTTATTTGACCTACTTGCGTTCTAGAAAACCATTTTTGGAATTATGTCTATCTGTCGGTCTATCTATCTGTATATGAATCCGATAACTGAAAACTACAACATGTTAGACGAATGAAATATGGAACCTAGTCTTTCCAGCAAAAATGTAAGCATATTTGGACGAAACTCGTCTTACGAAGAGAAATATTACAAAATTTCATAATATTTGTGATGAAGATTTGTGAATTATATACAAATTAAAATGCAAAAAGTAATAAAGATAATAAAATAGTTTTGAAAATCAAGCTTTTATCAATGTGCTAAAAAATACAATTTTTTTAAAGAAAAATAACGGAGTTAAAGATCGAAAACAGTGCTATTAAGAAAACAAAAATAAAACATTATTGGATACAATTTTTTTTAAATTCGTTAAAATTTTAATCGATTATAGCTGATTATTAATGAGTTAAAATAACCATATGATTAGTTTTATCCAGCCCGGGTATTTAGATACCTGATGCTTCGAGATATTTTGATAAAAAATAAAAATTTTCTATTTTTTGTGATACACCAATATAAAAAGTGTATTTAAAACTGTGAATTTTTATTATTTTGTCTTGCAATCACTCCAAGCTTTTACGAAATAATGACTTATAAATTAATATCTTTCTCTAATTTTGTAATATTTTCCGTTAGATTATATAGGTTCTTTTTACACACACAAGATGTAGCCAATTCTGTTTTGTGGATAAGGATTTAAATGATAAACCGCAAATTTTAAATTCATTTTCTTTCTGGTAGGATGAGGAAGTGCTATTTTAATGTATATTTTGCTACTTTCTTCAAAAGAATTCAATGCTTTAGTATTTTTTTATTTTCAGTATGATGCTACCGGGGAATAAAAATATATAGGGACATGAAACTAGTAAAATGTAAGAATTAGAACGTAATTTTTATAGTATTTCACAGGATTTTTAACCATAAGTAAACATTGATCTTTCCCTATTCTTTTATTTGATTATTTAATTATATGGGATCAAAATATGAAGATGAACTCACAAAACCATTCTACAAAGTATGAACATTAACTTCTCAATAGCAATAGAGAAATAAATCCCAAATTTATAATTCAGTTTGCTGTGTGTGAGTTTAGATGTACGTAAAACTCAACGAAAGACATTCAACTCTCGAAGACGAGTTTCATCATATGCTTACATTTTTTATGGAAAAGACTATCGTTCCATATTTAATTCGTACATGTTGTAGAGGTTTTAGAGATAGACTAATCTAAAAAATGCTAGAGCATAAGAGGTAATTCAATGACAGTATTAAATAAAATCTCAAAGTCGGGTACATGACTGATAATTTCTCTTTAAATAGAAGACGGTTTAATCAAAATATGTACTCACGTTTTGCTCAGGCCCATTCACTCTTCACTTCAATCTAGCTTGTTGCGGTTTTCAGGGGCTTGTGCAACTCGAAATACCGTACCAATACCGTAACAAGTTATTGCCCTCATCTTCTAAAGTAAAAAAAATAATTCTTAGGACTATTAAAACCGTTGCATGTGGAGCAAAAATTCATGTAATTCGGCAACCAAAAACACATCTGTGTGAAGGGCAGTTCACAAACTGGCGCCTTTCCTTAGATTTATGTATTTGGGAGGCTCATTTGACCGTAGTTACATAGTTATAGAGAAGGTTAAAACAATAGCTAGACTCTTCACTCAATTTTGTGTTGTTTGAGGGCATGTAACAAATAATTGAGGAAAAGCGATATTCCTCTTTACTGTCAGCAAAAAAAGGACATAAAAATAAATACTACTTTTTTGTCTAATTTCAAGAAGTTAGAAGTTAGCTCACATCATTATTCCACAATTTCTACATATCTGTTGATAACGAAGGTATGAATTCAAACTTAATAGGTTTCTTTTCTTAAAGCATGGTCTTAATAAAAATTTTGGATTTAGTTTTAGTTTTATGCTAATTACAGATAAGGTTTAACGTCAAAAGCAAGCAATGATGAAAATTTTTATAGTTTGCACATTTCTAAACGCTACTGCTCTTTCCTGCAATACAATCGGATGTATATGAAAATACATCATACGCTTTTTAAGCTTTAAGTTTTGTTTCTTATTATAGTAAACTAAATTTTTATCGAATAAGTAAACAAAAGTTCTCTAATATTAAAAATATTATGAAACATATTCATTCGGTATTATATAAAAAAACCTCATATGCTGAATTATTTGACTTATTATCCTTATACAATTTATGGGCATGTTTTGATTCAGCAAACAAATTATTAGGTAAATTCAAGTTTAGTTATTTTCTGTTACAGATGTTCAAATCTCTCAGAAACTTTATAATGCTATGTCAAAAAGTTGAGCCCGGACGGAAACCTATCTTCACGGGAATAGTTCATATTCTTTCAGTGCTAAATGAATATGGTCTGACGCAGTGGCGAATCTAGGGTGGGGGTCGGGGGGGGGGGAGGCTGAGGTCATAAAAACTTTGTATCGTCGTGATGAATGTCACACCTCAAGACTAAAGTAAACCAAAACTCTAACTTTACAGACTTTACTCACCTGACAATAAGAATCATAAAACACAATACAATACTTTCGATAAGTTAATAAAAATTATAATGAAATAAATAGCCAAAAAATGTCTTCGACAGCGTCAAAGCTACAAATACAAGTGGAATGACTACAAAAGTAGGAAAATTTTCGAGCCTGTCAAGCCAGAAAGTAATGTTGAAACGTTTGTATTATTTTTTAAAAAGAGGGAAATCAAGAAAAAACAGTTGTAATGATGTTAAATAAAATCAAGAATTCTGGCTTGGATCTGGGGGGCTGTAGCCCGATAGCCCCCCCCCCCCCCCTGGATTCGCCATTGGCCTGACGGATGGCGCATTTCTATTAATGTATAACTTGAGGAGACAAAATTAATGTCGATTATTTTAATGATCACTAATCAGTCAGAATTTTTACATTATGGTAAATTTTTAAATCAATAGGGAAAGGGTATATATATATAACATCGCATTTTAAGTATACATGACCATGAATATCCACACTGGCACATATTAAACAGATTTTTGCTGCAGTTATCATACTGGATAAATGTAGAGTTACATATATTTATGAAGATTATGATCAAAATAACTTTTTATATTAGTATTTTTTCTTATTTTTCGGGATATTTATAAAAAACTTCAAAATGTACAATATTTGTTTAGGGAACTATCGTAAATAAAAAGAAACCTATTTTTAATTCAAAATGTAAACTAGAATACGTGGCTTGTCTTAAAGTAAGAACCTTTCTAGTAATAAAAATTACGCATAACTTGTAACAAAATAATGTTATTATTACATGAAGGAGCAAGTCTTAAATTACTTTTCTAAAAAACTTCAGCTATCACTAAAGCTTTTCTTTTCCTGGTTTTCAATTAGTTTTTGTTCATTCTGCCCTCAATAGTACGCAATGACAAAAAAAAAAAGTAAATAACCGTTGTTACAAAGAAGGCGACTTTTTTTAGCCATATAGTCAGGATTGTCATGCGTCTATATGCGTCACCATATGTCACTATTTAGTTCCATATTACTATTTGTCCCGTTTTCTCTCTTCAAAGCAATTGAGGTAATTTTGATTTGTCATTATAATTTTCAAATGACCTGCGCCCAATTTTATAATTATGCGAACTAATAAAAATAATCTAATTAAGAAAGTAAGATCAACTTTAAAATATGACTGGACTAAAAAGCGTCAGCCTTGCATCATTTTTATTATTCTACGTGTTCCTTTCATTGATTGCATTTATTGATTTTTTATCAGAGTAAAATAAACCATTACCTACCCACATTTTTCATTTTTAATTTATTTAGCACTTAAAGGTCCCGTATCAATGCTTGAGAATTATGGTAACCCTACATATAGTGACTGGTTGGAAGACTTGCGTCTCGAGATATCACTCCAGGGTTCCAAATGCTCTCTGTGGAATGAAGACTTGCGACGACTCTGAAAACACAAAAGTTCAAACCTATATCAGGATGAAAAATATGCAGTCTTCTGGGGAAAAAAATCATTTTTTTAAATTCATGAACTCACACATAGTAAATAATTTATCTTATGACAAAATACTGAGTTCAAAACAAAGTCGTAAAAACATCAAATGCTGTTAGAAATACTGTCAGTAAATATGATTCTTAACCCATTAATGCACAAGTCGCATTTTTACTTTCTCGTATGCGAAGTATACAAAGAGAAAGTATTGTAATCGCCAAAAACTTCCAACTCGAGATTTTGACGAATCTCCACGTTTTAGACCTCCCCGAGTACGAAAAACACAATTTTGGAATTATGTCTGTCTGTCTGTGAACGCAATAACTCGAAAACTATTAGAGCTACGGTAATGAAATTTGGTATGTGATCTTTACACATAATTTGTAGGTTTCTATCAAATTTTGGACAAAATCCGTCTACGGGTAGTCTGCCTGTCCGTGGCCATGCGAACACTATAACTTAAAAACTTGAATAGCTAGATGGATAAAATTTGGTACACAAGTTTTATCATCATGAATGTAGGTCCGTATAAAATTTTGGGTCAAATCCGACAAAGGGTTGACTGTCTGTAGGTCTATGTAATCGCATACTTGTAAAAATTATATCTCATAAGCCCTTTGGCTTAGATAAATAAAACTTGGTATCACGGATGCTAACATTAATTATAGATCTGTGCCTAAATTTCGTTCCAATCGGTTAAATAAAAGGCGTTCAAATTGCATATTCAAATTTTTTAATCCGATTCTCCATGGGTATGCGTACTGGTAGCAATCTCTTTGTCGGTAAGAGCGGAAGCAGTCTGTGTTTTTATCGGCACGCATATCTGAATATGATTCTTCACCTAAATATTTTACAATCACTATAATCTACAATGATAAACCTTCCAATAATCATTGCATTCTAGGTTACAGTAGGTTCGAATTTTTTTATCCACACGGGGGGAGGGGAAACAGAACCCTTTTGGAGAAGTATACGAGAAAGTTTAGGGGAGACCACTCCCGCTGGTTTCAATACTATTTTGTGTAATAATATTACATGTCTTGAAATCAACTCAAAAATTACTAAAAAAATTATGCTTGAAAATTTATGCTTTAGTGCCTTCTAAATCCGGCATCCCTATTTACGCAAAGTCCTATTAATGCCAAAAATTTATCAAAATCTAAAATTATATGAAATTTCATGGAAAAAACATATTTTTACAATTGTATTCATTGATAAATTTGTTAAATGCATGTAAATTCATTGATAAATAATTGAACAAACTTCTCCTTTTTTTTCTTGGCATTGCCAGAAAACTACTTTCGAGTCTGATTTGAAAATAAAATGACAGCATTATCAACCGAACGTTTAATACACGTGTTTCCGTATAGAAGAAACGAATACTTAAAAATACTTTTTTGTAAAATTTATGCAGAAGAAAATTATGCTTTAAAATTTATGTTATGTAGTTCCTGCGAGTTCATGATGCATTTTTAGAAGCATCCCTAAAAACGGACGCTAGGTATTAATGTGTTAATGATAATTATGTTATATTTTTAATTCTTAAGGATTGTTCGGGAATTCTCTTTTTTATGATATCCAGTGTGGTTTCATTTCTGTATTCTGTAATTTTCAGAATCGCAAGCTTTTACGATTTTGTTTTGACGTCTGTATTTTGATAAAGAAAAATTATTTTCCACTTTTTATAGTACACGAAAGAAAGGAAGGTTTTCAAAAACTTTAATTAGTATTTTCTGCATTTTAGTATTTGACCCATTTCATAATTCCTTATTATCAATATTATGAAATTTTGAAAACAATTTCGTCGCAAATTAACTGCCAGATGGAGCTACTAATGGACAGACATACTTTAAAAAACATTATTCGATTTACTGATAATTGAGTTTCAAAAAATATCAAGATATTGCGTGGACACTAAGAGCCAGTGGCTTCTCATCAGCTTAAAAATAAACAGTGTTGCAGAAATTGTAAGATATGTTATGCTGATTATTTTGGTATATAATGATGATATACTCGTACTAAAAATTGATAGTTTTTGAGTTATAAGCAAACCAGCGGGAGTGTTCTCCCCTAAACTTTCTCGTATACTTCCCCCAAAAGATGCCGCTTCTCCTTCCCCCGCGTGGCTAAAAAAATTCGAACCTACTGTTATCCAGAATCCAATGACTATCAGAAAGTTTTTCATTATAGTGATTGAAAAATATCTTGGTAAAGAATTCAAAGAGATGCGTGCCGATTAAAACGCATCTATCGCACACTGCTACGTTTCACTCTTGCCGTCTCAAGGACAAACTGACGTAATCGCTGCTTTCGCGAGCACAGACGATTGCTTCTGTACGCATGCGCGTGGAGACAGCGGATTGGTTTCAATGGTAAATTATACAGACCGACAGGCAGTCAATCCTTTGACGGATTTGGCCCAAAATTTTAGACGGACCTACATTCATGACGATAAAACTGTGTACCAAATTTTATCCATCTAGCTATTCAAGTTTTTGAGTTATAGTGTTCGCATGACTTCGGACATACAGACAGATAGACTTCTCTTTGACGAATTTTGACCAAAATTTGATAGAAACCTACAAATTATGTTTACAGACCACGTACCAAATTTCATCCCCGTAGCTCTTATAGTTTTCGAGTTATCGTGTTCACAGGCACACAGACATAATTACAAAATTGTGTTTTTCGGACTCAGGGAGGTCTAAAACGTGGAGATTCGTCAAAATCTCGAGTTCGAATTTTTTGACTATTACAATACTTTCTCTTTGTATACTTCGTAGACGAGAAAGTAAAAACTGTGAAAACTTTTTTTCATGTTTGTTGGCTATAACTAAAATTCCTGCAAAAATTTTTGGTTGCACACCTAAGATTCGTGGCCAGCACCCCAATAAACATAAAGAAGCAAAAAATCACAAGTCATACATAATCTGATATAAAAAAGTACTTAACGACTGTATTACTGGGGGAAAGAGAAAACAGCAAATGAGGAAGTCACGCCAAGCGAGAGCTGCTCCAGGGGCAGCTCTCGGGGTTCTAATTTCAATGGGAGAAAGGGTTACTTTTTTCTTCCAACTGAGAGTTCCGAGTTGCTCAATTCGCGAAATTGCGATCCTAGGAGGGGCAAAACTCTCTGCAGCTCTGATCTGTCTCTCTCTCTTAATTCTTAATTTGTTTTCCGTCTTCCCTTTAAGTTTTTTATTCCTTTTTGCCATTTTCGATTATCATTGAACTCTTAAAGTGAAAAAGTAAACTAATTAGAATAAAAGCGAAAATCCAAGCTTTTAAAATGATTTCAGGGGGACTGCAGCAGTGCAGCCCTAATGGACGCGCCGCCACTGCAGGGAGTGCACAACTGCGGAGCACTTCAGCACTCTAGTACATCGGAAAGTGAATGAAAAATTCACTACAAAATTCCATCTTTACAAGCATGAAACTAGTCAACTACATAAAAGCCTGTCAAAATCTCCAGCAGTCGGAATGTTCAGTAGTGATAATCAAAAAGAAATGGAAATTTAAAAAATAGATTGTAAGATAATTTTTAACTTTTTTTAATACAGGGGTATTTTCTCATTTGTTATTAAGCTAAATACTAATGTGTGTGAAAAGGAATTTCGTTGGTATACTTCTTTCCAAAAGACGGGACCATAAAGACTAGGACGATGTGAAAAATCTTGTGCAACAGCGGTTAACTTCATTTGCTTCGTCATACTTTGAGGACAATATGAAAAAACTAATTGTGAGACGTGAAAAATGCCTTAATAATGGGACAAATGATCTAAAAAAATAATTGTGTAATCTATCACACCGTAATTTGATCATTCTCAATCAACAGCGATGGGTGGGTGGGCGTGGCACACGGCCTCCGGGGGCCACAATCTACGACACATAATATTTAGTCAAAGTTCAACATAAAAAGAGATGAGATTAACCTGAGTAAAAAATTTTACATGATAAGTGATTAAAAGGGTATTGAGAAATTAAGAAAAAGGGGGGGGGATTTATAATTAAAAGGGAAGAAATTTAAAGAGAGAGAGAGAAAATTAATACCTAATAAGTAGAGCTGTTGAGATTTCACATGGCCAGGTAGTGAAGGAGTCAGGGAAGGAGGTAGCCGCCGTCAGCACTTAATCGCTCACCAGAGCGTTCAGGATGATAAGGATTTTATCCTGTTTCGTTTGCCTTTTGCAGAGTCTAATTGCTTCCAGAAAGTGAGAATTCTCCAAGTTGATTTTAAGTCTTTTATCGCTTGTAGGATTCTTTTTGTTGGGATGTCCGTGAGGTCTTGGTTGTTCTTCAGCCGTTCGTCCTGTTGTTTTTTCAGTTTTCCCTTTTTCCAGCTGCAATGTCTGCGTATGATCTGATGGTCCGTTTCGATGCGGGTTTGCAATGACTGGGAAAGCTTACACTTTCCATGCTGCAAGTGTATTACGTTCACAATTACGCTTACATTTTGGGGGAAGTTTTTACAATGCTGCATTCCTTTGATCTTCTGTAATTTATGTATTCGATTTATCCTTCCAGTGTATCCCAACATTATCGGACAGACGAAAACTCGACGAAGTCAAAGCATTTACGGCTGTCAAAATCCCAACAATGGAGGTTCGCAAATTCATGCTATCTCCGAAAACTCAGAGAGTAGATGGTGAGAGGCAGAAGAGAATAAAACTAATTGTGTGCATCGTGATAATCGATCTTGATTGAATATCTTTGTAGGTATTGCGTCACTAGTGTGACTTTGGTGTAAACAGAGAAATAATGTAAGTGTTTTCATTTCGCTTTAAATAAATTGGTTTCTAAATCTTCTTTATTGTCTTTGACTATCATTTCAATTTGTTTAAATTTATATCTACAATGATACCAATTTTTATGTGTAGTGATAAAACTATTAATTATTAAATGGTGGAATATGGGTACAATTAAGTCAAAATCAGCGTTTATTTTACATTTTGATTTGTCAGGATTTCAGCCTCTTGGTGAATTGGATCTCGTCAGGTTTCGACCTGGCGAATTTTGACAGCGGGTTTGCGCTATCAGGATTACCTAGATTTTACCAACACTTCTGCAGTTAATTTAACGTAAAGTTATAGGATCTAAACAAAAAATGATGATCATCTATAATCAAGGCATTTAAACCTAACTGATATACAGGTGTCGAATCAAATGTCCTAATTTGTTCAACTTTAAAAATCTATTAGCGAACGTTGGAGATCTTTAGGATTGAGGCAAAATTGACTGCTATTCTTAGATTTTGGCAAATTTTATTTTTTCGCGTTGACGTCGCTTTTTTGTGGAGCGACAAACAGAAAAATGAGCGTCACCCAAGAGAAGGTACAAATTGTTCTCTAGGATGCAGAAACACAAATCCGTAATAACAGTGACAGAATGCTTCGAACAGTTTATAAGAAATCCACTGATTCTAAGACTACAAAGGACCATTTTCTTTGCTGAGACTTCTGTGACGCAAACATTTACCTGGACATTTACAAGATTTCGCGATACCCCAAATGCAGACAGCCGAGCTAGTTTATCTTCAACAAGATGGGGCCCTCCTCGCTGGGCACGGATGTTCGAGCTTTTTGGATACAACTTTTCCCTAACTGATGGATAGGTGTCGGCATGCAATTACCGCCAAGATCTCCAGACGTCTCCACTGGATTTTTTTTTCTTTGGGGGCGAGTCAAAGACAAAGTCTACTCAAGAGGACACGTGATGTTGAAGACCTTCGTGCCTCAATAACCGATGCTTTATTATGCGACTACGGAAATGTACGGCGGATATGGCTAGGAACTGGACTACCAGCTGGATATCCTCAGGGCTACTAAGAGACCCACGTGGAGATGCACTGATTATTTTAATAAACATTGTAATACTGTTATCTAATTTTACATTTTATCTTATGTTTTCAACTTTCTATTAACTATGGCGACCTCTCCAAATTACGGACATTTAGTTGAACACCTGTACTACATATTTATATATTCCGTGTTGTACTTATAATTAACGACTACATAGGATGCCGATCGTAGGTATCCCAACCCGACGTAAAATCTTATCCAATGTTTCTGTTTTCGCTATACTATTTTCCTATTCACTCACTAATACATAAGTCAAAGAGGATGTCAAGCGCACGTGATCAGAGCGAGGAAAGAGGAGTCTTAAATAAGCTGGAACAACTTCCTTTCAGTCAAGCTTCCCATATCAAATTAAAACGAGTCGCGTGCTGGTTGACCTCATCCTGGCTTTCGATAAGACGTTATCTTATCTAAAGAAAGTAACTCTCAAAACACTAGGCGTGAATATTCGTTCTTTGGGAAATAACATGTTTCGCTGAACTTCGTGGAGAAGTTCCCTGTTCGTTGTTTCGAAAGCGGGTATTCGAATATGGATTACGAAAGGAAGGTGTGATTTATAACCTGGCAGATAGAGAATGGGGGATTATTGAAGATTTGCACACCCTGATTTTCCTGGATGTGATGGTAGGAACAAATTGGAGACTGTGGTGCGTCAGATGTCAAAAAAAAAATAATTTCGTTGACTATCGAAAGAGGGCGAATAATGAGATCCAAAAATTCAGTTGCATTACGAATTTTCGTCAACGAACTACAATGCTCATACTCAACTCGAAAAGAATGCACATTCATATTTCTAAAAGCGACATAGGCAACATAGTTGAAGGAGAGCGTCTACAAAATGGACAGTTCAAATAGTACGACTATTCGATGCAAATTATGGAGACTATAGGGGATCCATCTCAAAATCATACTTTTCTTCGTTCGAACTCGACTGACGAGAAAGAAACTACATATTCCTGGAAAGGTTGAAAAATTTTCCGATTTCTCTCATTATGAAAGAAGACTTTGAAGACATAACACCATTCATGGAGTAAGAAAGAGATAACAGTGAACTTATCTTTATTTCCTCTCTAAAGCAACAGCAATTCTGATACAATTATGGAAATTAGACACTCCCCATGTCTCATCAAGCTGATAATTTTTTGATTTTTTCAAATG
>BGPR01042504.1:0-13236 GCA_013235015.1 Araneus ventricosus | reverse complement strand
AACTATTTAAAGATATAAGTTTAAAAAATATCAATTTGTGTACAACCCCTCATCTTTTAGCTTCTCTTCGACAGGAGCAAAAATTTTGCTCGTTGTAATGCCGATATCTTTCTGAATACTAATGATATTGAACTGAATGTTTTTATATAAGTTGCCCTATATATCTGGCTTTAAAGTTGTGAAAGAAAAATTACACTATGTTTCGCGCATGCGCAGTAAAACACTATTTACTAAAATTGCTCATAATTCCTGTAATATACAACAATTCTTTTCCAAAGTTTTACACAAATGCTTCTCTAACATATTGTCATCTTTTCTGTAAGTTTCGCATAATATAACAGAAAACTCTGCATGTTATAAGCAAAAAACAGGTGGGAAAATTTGAGATTTTTTAAGAAAACCTTTATATCTTTCCAAATATTTGCGCTGAGTTTACAAAAATTTCTGCAAATATTATTCACATTAAACATTACCATTTCGGAAAGTTTCATCCTGTTATCAGTATTCTGTGAAGCGGGGTGGGCCAAAAACGTTTTTGTCTTCATCAGTTTGTAGACGGTCCCCTATTTGCCCTCAGGACCGAATCTTCAATGTAAAATGTGAGTTATTGTCTATTCTTTACATTTTCGAAGTTTAAAGGCAGTCGGTTAAACCATTCCGGAGAAATTCTAAAAAATGTAAAAATCTGCAAGTGTCCGGATACTTTTGGGCATATAGTGTATACTGAATGCTAGTTTTATTATTTAATAACCGCATTTCATATTATAAATTTTAAAAAAACATGTTACAGCTAAAAATCTTCATCCCTAGGAGAATTCAAGGTGAATGACAGTGTATCTCAAAATTGGCGAAACTGACCAGGGAGGTTGAGATATAAAAAGAAAAATTCAAAATATTTTAGACTTATTTATATTACATAGATTTAGAAAATTTTAATATTCTTACCTTTTTGACCACTGCAAATATATTACATATTTGCTCAGATGGTAATTAAAATGCATGAAAGGTTTACATTTAGACTATTATTCACTAATAAATATGAACGGTATGTATATAGGACTTAGAAAATTTATGATTACAAAACATTTTCGGTCTTAATTGTAAAACTGCTATAAGCACATTGTAACTTATGTGCATATTTATTACACTTAGTATACTTATTCCTTACATTGGTACAATAAAAAAAAATTAATTACAGCTGAAGTAGTTTATTTTTTTTTAATCTATTATTTTTTAGTAAAATAGTGTACAGCAAGAATAATTCGCAAAACAGATGCATTTTTGTGGTAGATAGCAGTGAAGATGAGGAATACAATTTTTTAAATAATGATGTATCATCCGCCAAAAGAATTTTTTTTTTTTTTTAAATCCTACTCTATGCTTTCAAAGCCGAGGTGGAAAATAACATTTTGAAAGTAGTTTCAGAATCACAATTTTAATCTCTAAGTGTGAGAGTGCAGCATTAATCAAAGGGTTTAATTTGATAAACATAAAAATTTTTTAAGATAATGTTATCTCCCCCAACTTTTGAATAATCTCACTGAAGCTAAAAATATTATGGTAAAAATCAAAAATAAATTTGTATGTAAAGGATAATGCATTATGCATAAAATATTAAAAAAGAAAAGAAAGATGTACATTAAAACAAAAAAAAACTTAATATTTTATATATATATATATCAATTCCAAGTGTATGGCATCATAAGAGCATGAAGAGTTTAATCGTTCAACATAAAAGTTTCCATTACTTGACGGGTTTCTTTGGTCCATTAATATCTAGATTCTGGACTAGAGTCTGTAAGCTAGAATCCAAATCGGATGATATGAGTTTGGCAGATGTCGGTGATGACTTAGATTCACTCTCATCAGGAACTGGAGTTGAAGTTGGACTAACAGAGGACTTCGGCTGTAATACTTCTCCAAATGGATCAAATGCTAAAGAAACAGACAAAAAGGTTATGTAATTTCCTCAACTAATAAAACAAACATAATATTAGTATGGAAAAGTAAACCTCATAGTGTTCTTCATAGGGCTAATGAATAGCTACAGATGAAAACTGGCTTGCCATCCGACAAATTCTCAAACAAAAATACACCTTAAATGTATTCTAAGCAGCAGATGTTGGTGTGAATTATTCCATGTATTTACCAATTTAAAACTTCAGAAAGACACAATGAGACTGGACTTCATTAATTTTGAAATAAAGCCAGATGAAAAGTTAGTACATTATAATCAAGGCTTTTATACAACACCAATGCAAAAGTATCAAAATAAAAATCAGATTTCATTTGAAGATTGAACTCTACGACAAATATTCTAATTATTTTTCTGTTGACAAATTATAGACCACATATATTAACCTTTCTATTTATATACTAGCTGATACGCCCAGCGTTGTTCCAGATTAAAATACTTTCATATCTAATATTTTTAATGTAAAAACTACTATTATACTTTAAATTTTCTTAAGAAATACTGAAGTATAAGAAAGGTTTTAATGAATATTTTGAAACAATTAATCAAATAGTTAATTTTTCATTAATTGAAAGCATGAAAATAAACCAAATCAATAGTTGTTCCTAATACAAATTGTTTATAGTCGTTGTGAATAGTCTACTTTTAAAATTTTCTTCTAGTGTTCTTCCAGAATTCTGCTAATGTATTATGGCAGCAGTTCTTCGTAATATTCTTGTTCTTCAACAATAAAAAATATTGGTGCAAATTGTGTATAAAATTAACTTTGAAAAATTTTTTAAAAACAGATACATATTGTACGGAAATGAAATTTGTGTCACTAATAAACAATAAAAAGGTGTAAAATTAGTTTTGCCGAATTTTTAAATTTTTTTTATAAACTGAAATTTTAACTAACTTTGGGGCTTTGAAAAGTTGACAGTGACCTTTCTCTTGCCTTAAATAATAAATGTGCAAAGTTTGGGAGTTTCTAAGGGTTCTTTCAGGAGTACATTACAGAAAATTCATGAGATAACGTGAAAAAAAAAATCAATTGTAGAGGAGAAGGGGGTAATGTGGGCAATTTTTATAAAAATTGGCAAAAAAGTATACTAAATATCAATTCTCCCATCTTTCCCGATTGCGGTGACTCAGAACATGCACGGTAGACTTTCGGCGCTTAGTAAGGTCAGAAGTAAGAATTCCGGATTCCAGCGACTTTCTATCAATAAGGAAAAATGGAAACGTCATATTTTTATGTTTTATCATATTTTTATCTTTTGCTCTTCGATTGTAATTTTTCAGGAGACAAAAAGAAATATCAGGATAAAAAAGACAATTTTCAGGGCCCTTAGAAAAAAAAAGCAAAATTCAAGAGTTTTTCAGGAATTTCAGGAGAAGTATGAACCCTGTATTTATATAAAAATCTCGACGTTGTTTCTAAACCACGTTTACAAATTCATAAAATTATATCAAAGTAATGCAAAATGTGAGGTACTTCCTTGAAAGTCTTGATAAAACCAAAATAAGTCTTGAAAATTAAAATTTTTAAATGCAAATTTATGATTTTTTTTTTTTTTTAGTTTGAGGTATAATGTTTAATCCAACCCCACACTTGGGCGGACTACTGGGCATTTCAATAATGAATGGTAAAAATATACTACATCAGCCACTGAATAATAAATTTTGAAAAAATTATTAAAATTAAAGAAAAAATTGCACGAAAATAATAAATAAAGAAATATTTACAAAATAAACAGAAATATCGGAAAAATAAAGGCAGAGTAGTTCAAAGTCTCACAGTTGCCTAGCAATGAAGAATTTATAAATTTCATTCAAAATTGTCTGCGTCAATTCAATCATTTAATTAATTCAATTTTGAAAAAATAAAAGTTGAAGGAAAAATTGCCCAAAATTGAAATTGGTATCATTGGAAAGGTAAAATTTTGAACTTTAAGATGGTATAAAAATATTTTTTGAGAAACAATTTGCTCCAAAGTTACAGCAAAAAAAATGGTATCGGTTAATTTCTAATTAACTGACTGTTTAACTTTTGGACTTTGAAAAGCTCATAAATGTCTTCCCCTTGTCTTAAAAAATAAGTGCGCAAAATTTGGTTGATAATATAAATAAAAGTCCATCGGTTTAGGAGGAGATGTGGTACATAGCCACAATGACTTTTATTTATATTAAGATTTTACGAGCAGAATAGATGATGCAGTTTTTTCCCCCTTTGCTTATGTATAGATACAAAACATTAATAGTCATTAGGATTTCACTCTTCTTATTGCACTAAATTTTTGTTCTCTACCTACCATGAAGAGTATTATTTTCATGCCTCATGACATACATAATGGATAAGTTTATTGTTCATGGGTGCAGACAAGAATAGATAACCCTAGAGAAAGTTTAAGTGGCTACATATGTTACTGTCCAAAGATTTTAAAATAGTGAGAAAGCACCTTCAAATTTCTCTGCTAAAAACCCAATCTCAAGAGATCTAGGTTTTCTATTAGATGTAATCTAACAGTTAAGTCTTACATATATTTCCTACATGTTTAAAAAATATTCAATATATCAGATGATTCTATGGTTGGTAACACTTTTCAGAAAATCAGAACTGCAATCAGAAATTATAAGAAATTACAATTATGAAAATTTTGGCAATACCCATTTAACTATAACTTTTTAATGCAGATTCATTTTAAGTTAAAATACCTCACTGATTTTGATATAATATAATGCAAAAGAATTTTAATTAATTTTTAATTCAAGTTCTATTAATATTTAATTTAATTTTCGTTAAATTTTATCAATTATAACTGTCACTGATTTTGATACACATTAAGAATTTGAATCTCAAAAATGAAGGAAGGGATTTATAACATTAAAAGGGTACAATAAAAACAATGATTTCAAAACTAAATTAAATTTTTAACCTATGATCATCAACTGAAGGTAAATTACACTCTGAAACTGAACAATAAAAACTAAAATATCCCATTTAATGAAATGAGAAAATAACATCAAAAAACACTTCTAAAACACCACATTGTAAATAATTATAAGCTTTTAATAAGAAGTTTCAAGCCCTTCCTGAATCTCTAATAAATTCAGAGAATATACATAAAGCTCTAACCAAGGCACAAGTTTAATTTTGGGAACTTACGAGCTCCAGTATCAGTTGGTTGGGGAGCAACAGGAAAAGCTGTGTTGAAAGAAACATCTCCAACAAATTCAGGTGGAAAACCTTGCCTAACACCTGAAAATTTGATAAATGAGTATTAGTCACAATTCATATGTACTTCAGAAACAAAGCACTCACTTTTCACTATTACACAAACAAGACAAGCATGATGACTTCCTTTTTAACATGTTGATGTAAATTACATCTATAGATGTCCAATGCTTGAGAATGTAGATGCAAATGATGGGTGTTGCCATCCTATATTCTTAGAATTATAAATAAATTATTAAAATGCCATCAGTGTTAAATCTATTTCCTTTGAAAGTCTTCATTGTTTTTCCAAGAATGAATAATGAAATATTTATCATTAAGTGTTTTTCTCAAATAAATGTTTCTCAAAATTGAATTTTGTATCTCTAAATTTTTATAATGCCAATATGTTTATTCTTTATTTTTTAAATTTTTTATTACAGAAAAATTGAAATGATTGAAATTAATTGAATTAATGTGAAAAATAAAGTTATATTAGTTTCTGAATATATATTTTCTCTTTTTGTTAAATTATTCACAAAAAATTGCTTTAGTCTGCACAGCTACCAAGAAGTCTATAGCCATTTTATGTGTATCAGTGAAATCGAGACATAAAAACAAATGACGGCTATAGACGTCCACTATTTTTTAGAGAAAATTTTATTCTGTAAGTTTGTAATCTTAATGGAACTCCCCAAGAATCAACTAATTATCCGGAAAAAAAAAATTGCTTTTGTCATCCATCACTGATTTCAAAGTGAGTGTCAACGTGTTAACATAGAAATTGATAAATTAAAGAAATTTCTAAAAAGATTTTAAAATGCTACATTATACCTTCAGTTTAAAAACAACAAAACTAACTACACAATAAATATAGAAAAATAATATAAATAATTTAAAACAAGCAGAAAATTACACATTAATGTAAAGCATTCTAAAAAAATAGAACTAAAATGTTTCCTTATTGATTTAATTTATAGACTTATAATTAAAAGGCTTCATGACAATATCAAAATTAAAAATTCATGAAAATATTCATAAATTCCAAAACAGATGGTTCTGCTTGGTCTTGCTACAAGACAAGTAATGAAGCGAACACAACTCGCAGATAGGTAAAAATTAAAATATCAGAGAAGAAAAAAACTTCCTTCTTTTCAAAACTTTCCTTCACTTTTCAATTATTTCTAAAATTAAAAAAAAAAAAAAAAAACCCTATGTGATTAGATTTTTTAAAGATCCAAAACAGATATTTAGTGAATTATTTTGAATAAAATATATCCTATTACTTCAAACAAGAACATAATAAATTTTCAATAAGGGTGGATTTTATATAACTCATATTTTTCCATTATCAATTTTGATAAATTTAACCTTGAAATAACAAATATTAGTAGCAATCTTCATAACATTGTCATAAAACATGAACAATATTAGTGTAAGGATTCCGTTACGAAGGGAAAAATTTTTACTAGCTTTATCAACACTCAACAACAATATTACTACCCTAATGGAGTATTCCGGGCAAATATAACAAGTGGAGATCAATATAGTCCTATTATTAAATCCTCAAAGTGACTAAACCAGCATTTTTCCATTTTTCAGGTTCATCTCAAATGCAGGTAGTTCACACATCTTCTCTAAACCACATTACTTTTAACCTAAAATTATCATAGTCTTTACGAGCAAAACTCTTCAATTATATCAACAAGATCCAATTCTAATTTGCTTTCCTACTGCGTATACAACAAATATTCACTCGAGTGGAAGTACACTGATTACTTGGTTCATACAAGTTCTAATCAACTTACCATCCATTCCCATATTTGTAAAAGGCACCTGAGGAAAAGCAGCTTGACCTCTTAGAAACGTTTCACCCGAGGTTGTATTTAAAGACATCAAATCGGCAGCATTGTTAGAAGCTGGTTTAGCAGGTGTTGATTCAGCAGCAGCAGTAGTAGTAGTAGTGGTCTCTTTAGGTTTGGTTGGTGGACTCAAAGACATTGATGATGAAACAGAAGGTGGTGGTATTGGACTCGGTACCTTTCGATTAGAGTCAGCAGATGGTTTGGTGGCTAATTCCTTCAATCTTTGTTCCTTTAAGGGGGAAAAAATGCTCTAGTAAACTTAATTTTTCCATCCTTTAATAAAAAGATTCCACACTACGAGTAATTTTAACCCCTTAACTCTAACAATACAGGACTGTACCATTCGTCCCTTCAAGAAAAAGACGGTACCCGTCCGAAATGTCGGAATGTCACTTTGAAATTTCCACCCCCTTTTGTGAAGTGCGATTGATTTTACATCCGCAGCGCATACTTTCTTCGTTAGAGTGGCTCGCCTAGATGTGTTTGGGGAAGAGGGGACTTTTCTTACAATTCGGACAATGCCAGCTGTCATTGTAGTTTTTGAAGGAGGAAAGTGAATTTCTCTTATCTTTGATAGAGGAGCTCGGACGTTTCCGTATTTTGAGGACCTTTTATTTCAATGGCCTTAGGAATCAGGGGGTTAACAGTTTAGTATTCTGTACCATCTAATTAGATGACCTTCTGTTTTGGACATATGTTGTCATATTGATTCAACTAAGAGCTCGTAGAACACTTGACATGTTAATGGATTACCAGTCATTTTTTATTCACTTAATTTTGGATTACAAGTGTAAAAATGCCATAATTTGATGCATGAACCAAGCTCCAGGCACACTGGTAAGGGATTAAAAATCACAGGAAGTTTTATAAATAGCTTCTAGAACTTTCAAAAACATTATACTCTAGTAAAATAGAATTTAACTGTAGCATGTCTAAAACAATAAAGATTCGTAAAATCTCTGTAGTCTAAATTTAATTTAATCCATCTTGCACAGTACATCATCAATAAAAACATCAGTCATTTCAGTAAGTTACCTTATTAAGAAAAAGAAATTTATATAGAAAACTTGATGCAACTATAAGAATATCTTTCTGGATCATTACTTATTTTATATGAACAGATGACAAGTCCAAGATACTGGCTGTGAATACTGTACAGCAGAGGTTCCCAACCTGTGGTACACATACTAGGTACACATAAGGAATTAAAAAAGTTACAGAATTTTCCTTTTCCAAGTGAATATTTGCTATTTAATAACTATATCACTTGAAAAGTTGATTTACAGAGTTATATTTAGCCATCCTATAAATTACTACAATACTGATTACATTTGTTTCGGCATTGAACTAATACTAATGAAGTCCAGCAAATGTTATTAATTCCAGTCATTTAACTCTGAAGCTAACATTATTTATAAAAACTTCTTTGCAAACATATGGTTGGCGGGAGTGTGTGTGGAGGGGAATAGAATATGACAATAGGTTGCAAGCGAGAATATAAAGATTAATCAAAGGGTACGTGAGGTAATAAAGATTGGGAACCCCTGCTGTAAAGCAAGTTAAATGCGTGATCAACAACAAAAGGCAACAGAAATGAAAAATATCCAAAGAGTAGCACTAATTGGATTGATTTGGAAACATGCAGACTTGTAGAAAGTTACTAACCCATGAAGAGTGCCCTGCCCTTAATTAAACAATTCATCACAATTATAATTGTAAACTTGTTAAATTAGACATTTCAACTCTAATAAGTTTTATGATGATTCTAAAGCTAAAACACTTCCGTTCTTACACTTAATCAGATAGTAAACATCAATTCCTGTTTAGATGGAGGGTAAAGGAAATAGATTATTCTATTTTCATAACACCATATTGAGCAGCATTACAAATAATGTTATTGCTAAGGAATGCAAACCAGCAGTATAGCTTTTTTGTTTAAACAGCGTAGATGACATTTTCAGCAATTTGAAAAAGTCTGGTACAGAAGAAAAGCAAAATTTGCTCATATGGCTGGGCCTCATTACTTTCTAGTTACACCATTGTTTCACTGAATAAAATTCAAATAGAAGCAAGAAAATCACCTAGAAGTAAACCTGCTTTCTTGTTAAACACAGATGATGACATACAGCTACCTCAAGTAGGAATCCAGATACCACCTCCCTCAGTGAAACCCACCTTAAAAACTTTAACTCCACCAGACCCTGCCTTTCAACTTGCATGTTCAAGTCGCAAAGTTTGCATTCCAAGTCAATATTGTTGACACCGCGAGGGGAATTTGAAGCAGATAAACAACTCGACTATTGTGAACAAGATCATTTGCTGTCGAGTTAAAAAATTTATGTTTTGACTGTGTAAATTGTTTCTATAGAAGGCTTAATTTATTAATGTTTACATATGACAATCAAATGTAAAGCTTATTACTTTTTTTTTTAACTTTACAATTTAAAATGGGACTAAAAAGTAAATACATTTGCTCGTTAATATAGTTATTTTAATATAAAGTTGTAATGCAAGTAAAAAATTATATGTTATACTTGGATACATTAAAAGTCTTTGGAACAAAGCAAGTTCAACTGAGACTTAGAAAAGTTGCAAAAATTTTGGATAATGATTTCGAGTCATTATTGTAGAAACTACAACATTATGCACAAAGACTTCCAGAAGTGTAAAATTCACCATCTTTAGAAAATATAATGAAAATTGACACACATTTTAAAGTAAAAAATGTTGAAACAAGGACTGATAAGTTCTTAGATCATTCTAAATTTTTTTAACATTTATCACTAATTGAAAAATAAATTATCTGTAAAATAAAGTACTTAATATAAAACCATTTTCATAAAATTTAAAAGAAAAACATTAACAATTTGGACTAATGAATTCAATAATTTCTTTTCAAGTATTCACTGTTACAAAACATGCAA
The DNA here is from genome assembly GCA_013235015.1 of Araneus ventricosus. NCBI lineage: Eukaryota > Metazoa > Arthropoda > Arachnida > Araneae > Araneidae > Araneus > Araneus ventricosus. The sequence goes on along the minus strand of BGPR01042504.1, from coordinate 3,276 downwards.
AATTAAAAACAATTTGGTAAATATGCAAAGCAAATAAACAGCAAAACAAAATGCAATCTACTAACCATTCCTTCCCAATCAATACTTAAAGAAGCCACCTCTTCATGCGACTACAGTAAGAAGAAAAAGCATTTATTTCTAAAAAGCATGCAGATAGCCAACAGAACCAATCATGAAAGACATGCTCTTATAAGGTAGAACATCAAGCAAAAGCAATTAAAACTACATTTGAATAAACACATGCAATGTTAGTAAAATATTAAGTTAGTAAATCAGCAATGACAATAAAAATGATTTAAAAACAATATTAGTAATGCAGAGAAGACTACAAATAGCTGTTTTCTATACCTAAAGGGTTGTTAGTAGGCCTAGCTAAGCATCCTGCCTTTACCATATGGATTAAAGACAATGAATGAGCAATAAAGATGCATTGATATTCTATAAAACAGACTTATGACTAAAATTTAGTCATATGGTATAATATACAATATCTCCAAACCATAACTGCATACTACTCTGCAAAAGTTAAAATGCATAAAAATTCATATCTATACCTTTACTCTCAGTAAATCATCTAAACATAAATAAAGAAATTCATTTTTAAAACTGAAAAAATTAATTTATCATGTACAGTTTTGGACCAATGCCATCTTTGCATAATTTTACAATTCTATCACAGCAGAAACATAAAACAGTACTAAAATAAATAAAAACTGATTGATTCATCTGCAAAAATTAACAAAAACATATCAAAATAAAAAATAAAAAAATGGCCATTTCAAGTAAATAATGTCCCATCGTGAATACAGATTTATTTTGCGAAATAAAATAAAGCAAGCTTAATTGATATTTCAAACAGTTACATGCTTTCTTTGAAATGTATAATGTTCAAGTACAAATAAATTTTAACCGAAGCCTATTCTAAACTGTATATTGGTATATCAGTTGCATTAACATAAATTCAGAAATGTGAAATGCAACATTTAATGAAATATTTTACAGTTGTGAAAAAGTTAAATTGTATTTTTTTTAACAAGACTAAAATATAAGCACTATGTTTTTAAATGCATGTATATAAAAACAGCTAATAATGCTAGCATATAACTGTTTAACATTAAAATAAATGGAATACCTTCAATAACAACAAAATAATCAAGATTCATAAATTATAAACATCTTTATTTATAAAAATAAAGTTTGTTTATCCGATTTCTTTTTTTTTAATTTTACTCTCTATAATCAGTTTTTAAAGCATATTTTGCATTTGCTACGAGCATCAAATATTCAGAATCAAAATTCAAACACTTTAAATGATAATTTGATACATGTAATTTTTAAAACGCTAATTTTATTCCAATACTTTGGTAAAGCATGAAATGTTATGTTTTAAGTTATGCAGCATCTTGACTTTTTTAAAGAGTAATAAAGGAAAAAAAAATCTGCAACTAATATTTTGTGTTATATTAATCCGATAATATTAAATTATATTAGACTAAATTACACAAAATTTAAAAACAGACTAACTGTACAGTGTATTGTGTGCTATACTTTATTCATATCACTGTTTATAAATTTTATCTTTCATTTTCAAAATTCAAAATGGGGAAGACCTTTTAAAATAATCTTAAAATTATAAACATTTATTAGTTACTTTAACATTTTAAATTTTGAATACAGTTTTCAAGTAACATTATCTAGAAAAAATTAATTAAAATGTATACTCATTCAGATAAATTTACACATTTTGGATTACATGAAACCAAAATAAAATATAGACTTCCTTAAGTGTAGGAATTTTCAAAATAAAAAATCCATGAAATGAACCGATACATTAATTATGGCTGAAAATGAATATGCCACGCCTCAAAAGAAACAGCATCAGTTTTCATAAAAATTAAATTACAATAGTCACATAAAGTTGACATCAGATTATTTCAAACCTTCAGTTGATTCATAACAGCAGCCTCTTCTTCAACAGCCCTTCGCATACTTTCGTCAACTGTTAAGCCATTCAGTTCATGGGCACTACTAATACTATTTGTAAACGCTGAGCCAGTTGAATTCAAAGCTGATACTGCCGATTGAATTGAAGTAGTCCTAGAATATTAAAAAAATGAAAAATAAATTTCTGTTTTAAAAAGACAAAAGTATTAATATGCTAGAATTAAACTGGGGAAAAAATTACCTTGAAGTTGTCTGGGCTTTTTTTCCTTCCAGAAATGTCAAATGATTTTCCATTTCTTCTAAAAGACTACAGGGAGCCTATAAAGAATTTGATATAATCAACCCTTACATTCAGATGTTCTAGTTAAATACTTACATAAGATTAAACACAAAAATTCATACATCTCTCAAAATTTCAGTTATTTGTGAAAAACAATCTCGATTCAAAATAGTTTCATTTTATGAAATATAGAACAAGACATATAGCTACATCACAAAGGAAAAAAAATTCTGCAGAAAAACTTATCTCTATTAAATAAGATAAGTTATCTTATCAAGCAGCATCAATACACAGAGAGGTCAAAAAATTACAGCAGAATTTGAAGGCTACTCAGTATTTGCTAAGCATATACACAAGGAATAAAAGAAATGAGATAAGAACTATGTTACTACATAATCTTATAAAAAATATTTAAGAAACAGAAAGTTCAGAATTTGTGTATAGAATATCATGAAGAAAAAAAAATGAAGAGAAAAATTCTTACAAACATATATATTTTCAAATTTTAAGAGGAATTTGATGATAAATAATCAGCTTTATTACAATTTTAGCAAATTCATGTAGGATTTGAGAAATTTTGCACGACATACTGAAATATCATTGGACATATAAGGTAAGTGCTCCAGTAGTGGGCCACGTACCAGTAGTGGGCCACTTGAATTTTTAAGTTGAAAAACAAGAAATTCCAACATTCCAATTAAATAAGAGATATGCCTCTGGTAGGCTGAAACCCTTATCAACTAAATACCAAAGGCACAGCTTTTATTTCCTGTTTAGTTAGGAGCTAGAAAGTTTGTTGCTGAAGTTGGTCTCTGAGAGAAGCATTTTTAGCTTATTCTTAGTGATTTCCTTAAGAGGTAACTCTTCTTTCAACTATTTTTTAGCATACATTCTATTTGTTTTGAAAATGAATTGTTATTGATATTATTTGATTATATACTGAATGTATTATAAACTATCTTTAAATTAAATAATATTGATAATTTGTGGATAGTGAAGGGTGGCCCACTTTTGGATCAATGTTTTACTAAATGCTCCAGTAGTGGGCCTAG